>VYXF01002938.1:535922-551188 GCA_013397295.1 Polioptila caerulea | reverse complement strand
TTTTTTTTTTTTTTTATGTTTAACTTAGGGACACATCACACTTTTCCCCATTCAGTCCAGTGTTGTTCACTCTCTCACAATTTTATTATGATTTTTGCACTATGTTTTGTTTTTTTTTTTTCAAGTTCCAGCTCCTTAGCAGCTACGACCAGGTGAAATGTTGCTTCTGGTTTTTCAAAACTAGTAAAAAATATTATTCATCATGGGAATGTTTGACTAAACAGCAAACACTCAAAAAAAATCAAAGGTAAACAAATTCTTTCTGAAAGATCTTTGTTTGAAAACAAACTCATGTATTTGGGTATGCCTGAGCCACAATTTTTAAGGCAGACACTGCTGAGCCCGTCTAGACTATGCTGAGTTATTTTAATATATTTCCCCAGTGTTTCAGATAGGAGAGCTGACTGGCACTTACATGACTTCTTGCTTCAGTTCCTACATAGAAAACAGGAAATGTTTTTGTGCAAATGGCAAAATTGACGGATTTTGTTAAAGCAAGTGAAAAGACTTTCAGAAAAAGAATTTTGGAAATGGAGAGAACTTTATACTGACATAAGTTGCACTCATTGAAATCTTTGGCTAACTTGCTGCTGAGGGCAGCTCTGTATTTAATTTACATAATTTGGCATTTTAATGGTATATTTTTTGAAGGTATTGCAAATGATTATGAAATATTTCTGCCCTGCATATGAGCAAACCCCAAGCTTTCTACATTTGACTGTTACCTGTGACTATATGTAATAGTCATAATTTTTTTTTGTTTAATTTTGTAAGTACAAATTTTAGGTTGATACAGAAAAGTGTTTCTCACCTTTACTTATGTTGCACTTCTGACAATATTTTTCTGATTTATTTTGCTGATGGTTTTGAAAACATGTATCTTCTTGTTTGCAAGGATTTCTGAATCCCAGACTTCTTTTGGTCTTTTGACTAAGAAAAAAATGCAAGAAATAATTATTCAGTAATTATTATATATTTAATGTGTCCAGGAATTGGGGATAAAATTTTCCCTCAATAAAGTCAATTGCCTTTAAAGGAATTAAATCCTGAAGCTGGGTTGTTTCCTTTCCTAGGATTGAACTGCAAGTAAGTTTTCATTATGAGCTTCATTTACCTTAGGCTGAAATATTATAATGCTCACATACCTTGTTGAAGTTCTTTTGAAGTTTGCAGAAGTAGAATGAAAGAGATCTCCAGTCTGACCCAGTGTTTCTCCAGATGATACCTTTGAGTAACCACTGAGATCATAACACAGTTTGGGCTTGCCTTTTTTCAAACGCTGGCAGCCTCAGAGTAAAATCAGCCAGGACTCAGCAATTATCCTCCATCTCCCATGGCCTCTTAGACTTTAATGTTTCAGTTCTGCAAGGGGCTGAGGAGCCTGGCCTTGATGCAGGCAACTAGCTGGATTTTAGGAGTTGTCACCCATATAAAGTGACACGCTGGGGTGCTGTTCACCATTTCCCTTGCTCAAACCCTGAAAAATAAAGATCTTCACCCTGCCAGAAGGGGGGTGCCCAAGCTGCAGAGTCCTGGAAACCAGTGAGACTTTAGTGAAGAAGCCACACTGCCCACTTTCATTCTTGTCACAATCTTTCTTAACCATCAATTACTGACTGTGACTGAGAAATGAGACACTGAGATCAGATTTATGATATGCCCCTGTGCCACTGGTGTTAACGAGTTCAAGTTTTCTTTCCTGGTTGAAATGTCACTCCCTCACCTGACAGAAGGTGTGTCTCCTAGTCTTTAAAATGTAGAAATGAGCATTGCTTTACTTTACCAAAGGGTAAAGTAAAAGGGTTTTCAGATATTACCAATAATATCTGAAAACCACAAGACTGACAAATATACTTTTAGCCCTGGTGTTGCAAACTGCTGAGCTGGCAGGGAACAAAAGGTGAAATCTTAGTGGCAGTAAGGGCAGTGGGCCTCTTATTTTTCCTGTATTATTTTCCTGAGACCAAGTGTTTTAGATGATTGGTTCAGAATTTTACTGCCCAGCTTATCTTTTAACTCTTCTATTCCAAATAAAAAATGTGAATAAATATTTTAATAGAACATACTTAGTAGGAGTTGTGAAATGCTAAAAGAAATGATCTTATGGGTATGAAGAGAACTTTCACTGCTCTGAACCACTTGCAGGTTATACTTAATGCCAGTCCCATAGGTCTGATATGATGGGAAAAGATCTCGGTTTCTTAAAAGAAGTTGCTGGTTTGTGAATATTCTTAGGATATGCATTTTTCCAGATGTCATTTCTGGAGTGATTATTCTAATTATTGTTAAATCCAGTCAGAAATTGGCAGTAAATATAACTGAAGGGAAAGATTGTTTCAAGAACCCTCACAGAAACTTCTCGGTTCATTCAACTGTCAGATGAGCAGGTTGGCCAGCAACAAATTACACTTCTGAGAAATGAGACGAGTATCTCTTATTTGGAGTGATACTCAGGCAAGAGTAAAAGATGTCAGAGAACATAAAATTGAATTGATAACATCAAATTATTAATAATGGGTGAAATTTGGAGGTCCTTCCTTGGTTTTTGATTCAGTGATTCTGCCTTAATAGAAGCTGAATAAACATCAAGTAACAACAGATTCTGAACCTCAAAATGTGACCCAGTAATACTTACCACTTACGTTGTGCTCTAAACTTTCAGAGCTCTTCTGTGGGTCAAATCTGGAACACAAAGGGACTATTGAAGTGAGCATGATTTGGTCAATTAACCTGTTAAATCTTTGCATGCAAGGCAGTCAGAGGCCTGCTGTGGTTTTGGAGAGGGGTTACTCAGATCCAGCAAGTTACAATATGTTGAGAATCCCATAGAGGTTGTATCCAAGTAGGGGCCTTGTTGGACGCCTGCTCCTCGTGGAATAATAAATCATATGGAACTTTTTCAATTGGAAAAATATATTAACTTGTCTGCTACTGCAGCTGGAGAGAATAAATTCATAATATTTTATGATAAATTGTATATGTTTCTTGTATATATACCATTTGTGAGATATTTTTCCCCTGAAGTTGAAACCACAATGACACATATAAACGGGTTTTTATAATGTACCATCCATGGAGACTGAAGGAATATTAAGGATTAATTAAAAGCATAAGTCACCAAAGTTGATTGGAATGCAAACTAGGTCTAATTTCATGCAGGATCCATTAAAGGCAGCCTAGGTTGTAGAAGAGAGACAAAAAGACTGAAGAGCTACTATATTTAGATGAAAAAAACACACTAAAGGCAAGAATCCCACAGATGGGAGATGAAGGGTCAAAGTGACAAAAGCAATAGGAAGCACAAACCAAAGTGGGGAATACTGTTGCTGGTTTCAGTCACATTGAAGGCTTCTCTGAGGTGACTTCTCAGAGCAAGCTAAGCAGAATTTGGTCAGAATTGCTGAGTGTCCTTGAATTCTGCTTTCCTGGGGGCAGAAGTGCCTAGTTGGCTTTTGCATGGGCAGTCCATGTAGGTCTCTCACACCCTGTCCAGTAGGCAAGATAGAGGCAGAGTGCTAACAGTGGCCCAAGCAAAATCAGTTTTGTGTGGCAGTGGTAATCCTATTGCCAGCTTGGTGTGACATGTCCACTATTCTGATTCTTTCTCCTGGTGCTCCCTGAGTATAGCCTGTGACTGTAGCTGACTAGGAAGAGAACTAAGTTTTTCTGCTTATTCCAGGTAAAGATATGTATAGACACACCTTTTGTTTAAATTGTGAGATTGTGAGCGGCAGGCGTAAATATTTCTCCTTCAAAAATCAGCATGATATGATTTGGTTTGTTTTTAATAAAACTTCTGATATCATTCCTGTGTTGTGGGTATTAGCAATTACCATGCTGCTTTTCCCTTTCTCTAAAGCTTTCTAATGCTAATAGCAGCTTCACTTATTAATTTCTAGCACCATCCCTGCAGCCAGCTGTGTCATCACAATTGCTCAGCCATTCGACTCACTGTAGTTACTGGTTTGATGGATTACAATCAGGATTTTCATCCCAGAGCAGCTTTGCAATAGCAATCAATGCTGAGCATGACAAATTATATCATCCTGAACCCATATTTGGCTGACTGCCAGCATTTCATCTCCCTTGACCACTGTGTAGCTTTCAGTCTTTTTAATCACAGCACCTTGCTAAGGGGTTTGTAGCCATTTTTTGGTATCTCTGGAACGAGTACCCTAAAGTCCTAAATCAGATTTTATTGTAATTCTGAAGTTTTCTCCCTTTGGAGAGCCACTTTAGAAGAAATAGGTGTAGGCTTGTCTTCATTGCTTTTTGTTGTTTGGGGCTTTGTTCTTGGAAATGCAGCTGTTCCTTTATATAATTTAGTTTAAATTAACAACTGCTTCCTAGCCTGTTTTATTACAGCTCAGTACTTCTGGGACTTAAGGTTTGATATTGCACTAAGTCAAGTTTGCATTCCTTAATTTACAGTTGTTAAAGAAATACAAATGCACAGCAACTATTTGTTGAGGGCCTCTTCATTAGTTCTCATGGAGAATATAAAACTTTGGGAATTTTGAATCTGATATAAGTGCTATCAAACCTCCAAAGTCCTGGCAATCTCATAGGTAGCAAGGGTGAACCTTTTAAATAGTGAAGCAAGTTCTGTATAGTAGAAAATAACAATGACATTCTCCTACTGTTGTGTGTGGACATAACCCATCATTTTGAAAGCTGTGTTTGACGTGCCTCCTGTCCTTCAGCTTTCTGGTTTTAACAAAAGGATAATTTATGTGGATTTGATTGGCAAAATTGCCAAGCTTCCACATGTAGGTGCAAACTTACTCTCCATTCAGGAAGTTATTTGCACTTCTGCTTGGTATTTATAGTCTAATTGAATGAGATGTAGGAGAGAGGAGAGTGCTATGAAACCTACTCAGCAGCTTCAGCATTTATTTGTTCATATGGGATATTCTCTTTTGTAGCTCTTGAAGATCTTTTCAGTTGTGAAGCTATACCATTTAGCTCGTGGTTTGTAGGGATGAAGGTAAAGTTTTTGAACTGTGCCTGCAAAACAATGTCATCTGTAACTGTAAGACTTAATACTGCAGCAGCTAATCAGTGTTGGATGTGGCATGGGAGCTGTGGGAGTGACAGGGATCTGCACATAAATTTTCCACTATTTTTTTCAGTATTGAATATCCAGTTTGGAGTTCAAGTGGAGTAATTCTTGCAACCATAAACAGTGATGCAGACTGAAAAAGCAGATTTTTTAACATAAAAAACCTGTTCTACTTAAAAGGGTTTATTTAAAGCTGGGAATCAAATGGCATAACTGCTGCAGCCTGCAGCTTCACTCTGTCCCCTTTCTTGATTTCTTTCGGTCTGCCTCTGTTCCTGTGCAGATATTAAATCTTACTTTGCTGTAGACAAAACACAGCTTACACAGTGTTTGTGACATAAGAGGGGGGACATTTTTTTGTTATTTTGTGGTCAGCTCAGCAGGATAAACTTGGATTACATGACAGGTTTTACAAGAGGGAACAGGTTGTTCAGGTAACTGTCTCCCAGGACCTACACGAGCAACCTACACTGTTGGGTGGAGGAGACCATCTGGATCTTTCATGATGTTCACACATACACACACACACACACTCTGACCCTCCTGTCCAGAACAGTAAGACTTGCTGCCTTTTGCTTCCCCTGCATCTCTCTGTCTTCCCAACCTTCCCTTCCAGCTGTTTCCCAGTTTGTTTGTGTCAGAGTTCTGTTTCACTAAGCCTTGCTCTCCTGCCTTCTGTATCTCATCCAAATTGTTTCTACTCAGGAATGGTGAGAGAGCTCCTATGAGTTGTCCATCCATGAAGCTTTGGTGAATGGGGTTGGTGGAGGAATTTTTTAATGCCACAATGACTACTTAATATTTTGATCTTTGTGGAGCCAGATAAAGAGCCTGAACCAGCTAGGAAGTGATCATATTCCTTAGGTTATTTGTCTGTGGCATTCTTTCCCTTTGTTTTTTATTCTTTAGACAAGCTCTAAAGTGTCAGAGTAAATCAGAAAATGCAATTCTGATGCCCCAGCAGCCTCCTCCTGCACCAGTTGTCCTATTAATATCGATAACCTGTTGGATGTGCAGATGTGAAGTGTAATGATGGCTGGCATGTTACATGTCCTTGACTACTCCTTTGGTGCACTCCACTTACTGTTTTCCACACGTTCCTGATGAAGCTATTGTAATTTCACTGTACATGCTCCTTCTTGGCAATCTTAGGTGTCCTGTAGGCAGCAGCAACATGCTGATCCCTGCACTTGTCTGTGAACAGCAAAAGAAGATGATGATAGCTTTTTGGGCACATTTTATCCAGAAAATGCTTGATCTGAGTTTTGTTTGATTCTTTTTATGCACGTTGTACTGCAAACAGCATCCTCAGCCTTCTAATGTTCAGTTAGCCTTATGAAATGACAGCCTTTTGTTCCACCTTTTCACTAAACTTCATATCAGATTGAGCTTTTAGGATACAATACCAAATCTGGCCTCAGACATTAGTTTCTGTTAGATTCTGTATTTGGAAGTGAACTGTCAGTTCTGAGGGAAGAATGGGGCAGAACAAAATGGTCTTTGCCTTGCTGCCATGGTAATGGCAGTGAAGTGCTGGTAAGCAACAATATCCATCTATGTGTGAGTTAACTCCTTATGTATTCTTCAGGGAGAAGTACTCTGGCATAGAATAATATCATCTTACTCATAAAAAATTTGAAGCCAGCCTAAGGATTATAATTAATCAGGGATTATATTCTTGTGTAACAAATTGGGTCACAAATGGTACATGTTCATTATAGTCTAGAAGATTTGGAGACCATGACTACAGAAATATTGTCTGAATTCTGTGACAATACTTCTGTGACAATACTTCAATGCAGTAAGACACTTGTACAAAGGATGACCCCAAAGTTGGTGGGCTTTTATACTGAATCTGAATCTATATAGCTCCCTTTTTCAGTTTTGTCTTCTAGGACTTCTCTTAGTCCATGAGCAGTCCTTTCTGGTCTTTAAGAGTAGCATGCTGTATTTGTGCATTAAATCAAGTAAACTCCACCTAGATGGATTTTGTTCTTGTTTTAGCCAGAGTGTTGTTTAAAGTAGATTTAATTTTTTTTTTTTTTTAATTTTAGGATAACTTTCAATAGCCACTACCAGGTAAGTTTCCAGTGGAGGGCTGTGTTCAGTCCCCACACATTTAATTTGTGCAGCCATGGGTGCCATGGTGAGGCACTTTGTGAGCTGGGACTCTCTCCTTGTTAAACAGAGGCACTGCTTTCCTAGGGCAGAGCTCTGGGGACATTTTCCTTTTGCTTTTGAGAAATTTGGATTCCGTGTTGTTGAGCTTCCCTTCAGCCTTTTCTGAGATAAACCAAATCTATGCTTGGCATCATTCCATATTAAACCTCAAGTTCCCTTTGTAATTTCTGAATCACATTGCTCACATATTTTCTGTTCTGATCACTGGACTTCTAAAGCACCCTGCTGATTGATCAAACCTTGAGGGTTTGATGGCTTTTAGTTTCTTTGGTAATTACTATGTTTTAGAGGTTTTTTTTAATTCCCTGTATGCTATGTAACAACACTAAAGCTATAGTACTTGCATTTATTGTTTTTTCCAACTTGATTATACATTTCTGCCTGTTGATCATCCCTTCTTTCAAATACTGTCAGACATGTCACTGTATCAACCATAATCTCAACTGCCAGGCTCCTGAGTTAGTCATTAAATCATAATATAAATGTGCCACTTGTGTTATTTACATTACTTCTCAGATAAGTTTCACACTGATCTTGAAAGCACGCTTCAAAGCACTCAATGCTTTTGCTCGCTTTTTCCTTCTGGCTAGGATTATCTTGTGCAGATGACTTTTTGATGGGAAGGAGACCAGAGTAATGTCCACATGCAAAGCCAGTCCTTGAGTGTGGTCCCTACTTTGCATGGCTGCCTGTTACATTCACTTTTTCTTTACACGAATGTAAGTGTCAGTGAAACTCCCATGCATCTCCAAATGGCAGTGGAATACTTTGTTATCAGATTTGGTGTTTAAGGCAGATTGTCTTGATTTGCATGGTTAGTAAATGACATGGCATTTTTTGCATGGAGATTTTTGTTTTAATCAAGCCTGGCATATTAATAGCAGAAAATAAATTGTCATCTATAAACTCACCCAGCTCCATGGAAAAAACATTCAAACAGTTGTAAATTATTCCTGATAGCAGAAAAGAGAGTAGGGCAGGGGCTGGAGTAGCATTTTGCACTCTGCCTAGAACAGAACTCTTAATAGAAATTGGAATTGCCACACTTTTTGTGGAGCTTTTTTTTTTTTTTCAGTGGTGTGAGAGAAAGGATTGTAAATAATTTCTACTACAGATCATCATGCACTGCAAAACTTGGAAACAGATCCACAAATTTTGATGTCATTTTTTTCATCTGTCTTTAGCTCCCACATGAGAGTAATCAGACACAAGGACTGAATCCACTTTAGAGAAGTGGGACAACATTTAGAAAGTTATTTAGTTAATTAAAAGTCATGGTGCACAAACTAAAAATTATCACAGAGTTGCAGCATTTGTACACCATATATTTAAAGATGGAAAAGTTTGCACACTGGACTATGACACAGTACTGAGTTTTCATGTTTTAGAGTTAGTCATAAAAAAGAGAAGGGCTTTTTTGCTAAATTTTGTTCAATCTGTGTTTGTTTTACCATCAACACTCTGAGCTGGCTGTACAGCTTTGAAAGTCAAAAAGCAAGAAATGACCTCTCTGTCAAAAGCAGCTCTCACAGACCCTCGCTTGCTGCTGTCTACAAAGACAGGGCTGTTGGATATAAAATGGAGACTGTAATGTTCAAAAGCTCTCATTTAGCTTATGAACTCTTGATTTTCTCCTCACAGTATCAAGTCCAGACAGAGGACAGCAATCTGCTAGTGCTACCAGCTAAGGGAAGTTCCCTGTTCTTTTGTTGCTGAAGTTTTGGGGTGGCCCAAGCCCTTTTGGAATATAAAGCTGCTAGATCAGACAGTGGCACAGTGCCTCTGGGTTACTGAGGGTCCTTGTCTTTGCAGGCAGGTGCTGCAGGAAAGTAACACTGTGACAAAGTCATCACTGCACTGGGGATTTTCACAGTTTAACTGCAGGCACCTGACTCTAGTGATCATGGGGCTGAAGGCTCCTGCAGGGTCAGTGGGCCACCTCCCCTGGCAGCCCAGGCCCTGAGGCTGCTCAGGTTGGATGTCTGAAGCTAAACAGGGAGAGCAGCCTCTTTAGCCCAGAGTCTAGTTCAACCACAGAGCAGGAGTCCACCACAGCTGCTCACAGAGGTGCCTCTTTGGCTGTCTCTTTAGTGCTGAGTGTATACCAGCCCTCTGAATGCACGGTGGAACTCCTCAAAAAGATGAGCATTAACCCAGCTTCAATATCCTGGAACTGCAAGCCATTATCAGGAACTCTTCCAACCAACCACATTTTGTTGTTGTTGTTTGTTTGGGGCATTTTTGAGATTGACTGGTGTCACTGAGAGTTGTCCCTGTATCTTTCCTCTCCTTTTTGGATGCTCCCTTAGAACCAGGAGTGTTGTGGCCTCAAACAGTTCCATAAAAAAGTATAGAATATTTTTTTCTTCCTATGCTTTTCCACCTACTGATGAATTAAGAGCTTGTGCAAAAAGAAACAGAGAGGACCAAAGATTCCAAGCCTCATGTTGCTCACACAGAATCTGCTGCTTTGCAGACTGCCCTTCTCTAGAGTCCTGGGAAACACAGTGAGGAAGAGGATGAGGTTGCTCACCCTCTGTGTTGCTCAAGCAAGAATGGGTGCCAAAGTCAGAGTCAGAATCCCAGGACCTGATATATATGGTGTATTGTTAGCTGTGTTTGTTTTGGGAGCTTTTGGTAATTTTTCTTCTAGTTTTTTGTCTCTCTATTTAATTATCCTTTTCATTACTGATTTCCTGACTTAATCTGAATGTGCATAAATCTCCACCACAGATTTATCATCTCTATTGAAAGTGCTTTCAGAATGGTTGTGCAGTTTCCCAGAAAAGGGACACCACTGGAAAATGAAGCTTTCAGTTTAACAATAAGCCCACTATTATGCTGATTTTTGCCAAGCTTTCCCTCACTTTTCCCCCATTTACTACAAGAGTGAGCTCAAGGCTTCTTTTTGTTTGTTTTTGAACTTCAGTCATTCTTAAGTGTTTACCACCCTGCTCAAGTCCACTCACTCTGAAACATCAGACACTACAAGATATGGCTGTGTTGCTTCTGGAATCAGAAAGTGCTCAGGTTCTTTTTTTCAGCTGCATGTTTCTGTGAAGGTTTTAACTAGTCTCTTTGCCAATCTTAAAAAAAATAAAAAGTAAAAATAAAAATATTTCTTAGAATATTGCACTCTGACTGTCACAGTCCTTTGGGGATTTTGTATTTTTAACCAAATTTTATACCTCAGAGAAGCAATTAAAATTATCTTTGATAGAAATAATCTCATTGCAAAAGAGATTTTTGTTTATATAATGTATATAGTCTGCATGCTCATAAGCATTTAATCAAATTCAGGTCTTGTCTGAGCAAACATAATGGCCATTGACTTATGTGTGGGTTGTGAATTATTCTTTCTGAATTTGACCTGCTTTGAGAGCTAAAAAAGATTCTGTCCTTCATTTTTTTTGCTTGGGATCACACAGGCAAATGGAGAGGCTTTTCTATTTCTAAATTTCATCTGAATGTGGAATACAACTTTCTGCTAACATATAGGAAGCCAACCTCTCTAAGGTTTTGGTCCACTGTGGCTGTCAGAATTTTTTAACGTTATCATGAATTTTGCTTGCACTCTATATAATGCTCTTTGAGATTCCACCCAGGTCCCTTGAAAGGATCCTCTGTCTTTTCTTTGCTTGGCTGCTTTCTCACAAGCCAAGCATGTAAACATCTATCTCCTGAAGATATATTCCTGTTAATCACTTCTGTGCCTCTCTTTGAACTTCTTTTCGCTAACATTCCGGTTTTTAACTGCTGTTAACAAAAGCCAGGATAAAATGTTATTATCAGTCCTTCCCCTGGCTTAAAAGATCCTTGTTTTATTTATGCCCTAGATTAGCAACTGATACACAACATGTAATTTGCTGTTTTCTATATATCTTCACCCTCAGATCTGTTGCCAGACCACTGTGACTGTACTACTTTATTTCCAAGTTTTTGTGTTGAATCAATTTTCCCTTGTTGTGAGCCAGAAACAGTTTTGAGCCAGGGGAATTTCAATTGATTTAACTTGTTGCCAATTAATAAACTCTTAATCACTGATTCTGGTATTGAAACCAATTAACTAATACATATTTCGAGAAACACACCTCAGCTCCCTTCCAGGCACCTCTCCTCCCTGCTCCATGGTCTCCTGTTGCTGCTGCACGTGGCACAGTCCCTCTGGGGAGGCAACAGACCTCGCCAAATAGCAGGAGATGAGGCTTTGTAGTCAGTGCATTGGGCAGGACTCTGAAAACCTGTGCTTTATTTCTGCAGCTGAGAAGCTCTCAGCACCATTTCTTTCTTTGTTACTGTCTCTTATCTGTAGTGAGGAAGAACGGCAGTGACCTGCTTCAGGCAGTTCTTTAAAACTGATTGCCAAGGAGCAGTCCAAGAGGATGTGGTGTTACTGATGCAACGGAAGCATTGGAGCCTGTCAGTCTTGTGGGAGCAGTAGGTGTTTGAAGGAGATAAAATATATCCCTATGTAATTGTTCTATTACCTTTGCTTTCAGTTGGCTCCTGTTCCATCTGTAGTCCCAAGAATAATCAAGTAGGACCAGATACTGAACCCATATCACGTGTGGGGGGTGTTTTTCCCCTTTAAAAACAGTGACTTTACAAAGGCTATGTTGTGACATCCCTCTGGATTGCTGCAGCTCATTATCTGATGTTAGAGTATGACATGTCACTTTTCAAGGTCCTTTTCATGACAGGTCACCAGCTGCTGGAGCTTCAATAACAACTGGATCTGAGTTTAAAAAATCCTTAAAGAACGGGGGGGTGTGGCATGGTATTTCTAACCCAGGTCATTTCCAGTGGTCTGGACTGTGGGTAGGTTTCAAAGACTGACTAGAATAACAGATTACAGCACCAGGATGGAGTCAGGGAGGCTGCAAGTGAGCAAGCAATCATTCAGACACCTTTCCTGCCAAAGTTACTACATTGTACAATTACACCTGGAGTATCTCTTTATCTTTGTCATACACACTGAGGTCTGGAAATTCCCCTCTTCTGCAGATGGCAAACTGAGGCCGAGAGAAATCAAATGAGTAGTCTGGGATCACATCAGAAATATGACCATGGTTGTGCAGGAAATACAGTGACCTAAGGATATAATGCAAAATCTAAAGTTGGTGCTTTGAGCAGGTCATCTCACTTCTAATATAGCCCAAATGTTCCAGCAGGGATGCTTAATTGTTGTTGCTTATCATTTCACCTTTATCAATTACTAACCTTTACACAGAAAGTGAAGCACTGCAACGTGTGCTAACCATAAAGTTCATACTGATCTTTGGCATAAACAGAAGATGAGAACTAAACTCTGGGAAGCTGGTGTCCTCTTTTTGCAAATGTAAGCTCAGCATACAGTCAATTATGCTGCAAATCAATGCAAATTTGCACATTTGTTGCAAATAAATATCATGAATTTGGTAGAGTAATAAAATTCTTTCAATGAATAAAATTCTTTCAATGCTGCTGTAGAATCTGTGTTACCTTGTCTGGAGATCACCTTCTAGATATTGGCCCATTATTCCCTAGAAAAAAACAGCTGGCAGATGTTGCATAAGTCTCTGCATGAAGAGCTCCTGTTGCCAGAAGATTTGTTTGAGGCAGCCATTCATGACCCCCACAGCAAAACATATATTATCCCTTTTATGTTCCTATTTCAGCCTCTCCTTTCAGTTGCTCTGGATGGCAATTTCCTTGTGCCAGCTTTTGCATGCACCTGAAGGCTTCCCAAAGCTGTTATTCCTCCTCTATTTGTTTACAGCTGCCTAGTGGTTAGTTGCCCCACTAGTGGGTTTTCTTTTCACTTGTGTTTAGAACCCAGAAAACTCCCCCTCAAAACTGTCCATATAACACCATTTCTCACAGGAGCAGTAGATTAAAAAAAAAACCCTCAGGAATTAATTTCAGTGTACATGGAGTATAAAAACTTAATTGGAAAATACATTAAAAAGTAGACCACTTAATTTTTGTTTAAATTCTCTAAATAGATTTACAGTTCATCTTAAATGATTAAGTCACTACTTTTGCAAAAGCCAGAAGTAAAGAGCTGGAATGAAGTTTCAGTTCAGGTTTTTCTTCCTGCCACGCTGTTACACAAAAATCCTAAGCTATTTCTGGCTGTTCTTATTTTTAGATTGTTCTTCATATACCATTTACCGTCACTGAAATTAATGAGAAAATAAAAGGAGTGACCTTTGGCTAGGCACATACAGTTTATGCATGAGCTAAACAGCAGGATCCTTTTTCATTCTTCTTTTTCCCACATTCTCTTTCTCCCTGCTCTCCCCCATCCAAATATAATTTGTAAAGCCTTTAGAGCCTTTCATCCTGTGTGTTTCCACTGTGTTCTGTTAGATGAATCTTAGGTCCCTGATTCACATCTATTCTCTTGTGCTGAAAGGTCAGTGGCACCCTTGTTTTATGAATATAATTCACCATTCTCCTGAACTTCAGAATCATTTCCAAAACTCCCAGGCAAAATTCATACAGCTCAGGGTGCAGACAAATGTTAGCATTATTGTAAAGAGCACTCTCCCTACACAAATACAAGTCTGGACATTCCAAGTTACATTGTTTAAAATAAACCAGCATTTACTGAAGATCTGAATAGTTTTGAAGACAAGATTCCAATTGCAGACATAATTCTCAACCTGTGGCCTCGCTGTAACACTGACTATGTAATTCTTGCCCAGCTTTCTGCAGCAGGTGGACAAGTCCTTTTGACAGATACTCACTCAACGAAGCCACTGTGCCTGAATAGAGTAGAAAGTGCCCAGTGAGGTGTCCTGGGGCACTGCTGTTCCCTGCCAGGAGGAAACGCTGCCAGCTCTGTCTGGTTTGCAGGGCGGGTCGGATACGTTCTCATTGTAAATTGCACCTTGAATGATTTTCAGTGCAGCAGTTTCAGAATCCTTGGCTGAAAACAGTAAGGCTCAAGTGTTGCCTCCAAACTGTGAGGGTGAAAGTTCGTTTCCTGGCTGATGGGAGGGAGTCAAGTAGAGGTGTGGTGTGACCAAGAAAGTCCCATTTGTGCTAGCTGGAAAAGAGATATGCAACCATTTTGAGAAGGAGCATCATGATTTTCCAGTACTTGTGGCAATCATTGCCAACAAAAATGAGAACTGATATGTGTTTGGGTTAAGGGAAATGCTTATGACAGTGTAAGACACCAATGCTGATAGTAAATCCAATTTGTAGTTGTTTATGGAATTTTTGAGGGTGTTTGGTTTGTTGTTTTTTTTTCTTGTTTGGTTGTTTTTTTGTTCCAAGTGTACAGCTGTAGCTCTGCATTCTGGTGTTTAAGTGGATAATTATTTATTGCTTCTATACCTTTGTGTTAACAATCCTGATTGTATTTTATTTGCACCTTTTAGATGATATTTTATAACACTGGTTACTAAAAAACTTGTAAATTTTTATATTCCCATTGTTTGCCATGAGTATTCATAGAGATTTACAGCATCACAGAATGGGTAAGATTGGAAGGGATCACAGTGGGTCATCTGGGCCAACCCCCCTGAAGGGTTATCCCAGAGTACAAGGCACAGGATTGTGTTCAGATGGTTCATGAGTATCTCCAAAAAGAGAACTCTACAGCCTCTGGGCAACTGCTTCCCAGTGAAGAAGTAAAGTAAAGAAGTTCTTTCCATGTTCAGGTGGAACTTCCTGTGCATCAGTTTCTGCTCGGTGCCTCTTGTCCTTGCTCAGCATCAGCGAGAAGAGCCTGATCCATCCTCTTAGCACACACACCCCTCCTCCCCTTTAAAATATTTATGCACATTAATGAAGTCCCCTCTCGGTCATCTCTTCTCGAGGCGGAAATTCATCTGCTGGCCGTGACTGATGTCGCCTGTTTACTTTCACTTACGGAGAAGTTCGTGAATAGTTCCTTGCATGAGGCCCGGCGCTGTCCTTGCGCGTCGTGGGTGTTACATTTGTGCGTGGCAAGCGGGGTACACGTAAATCATGTGCCCGCGGCCGAAGCGAGCCCCTGGGGCCGGGGGCCGCCCTCCGCCCCTCACAGCTC
>VYXF01002938.1:494728-535787 GCA_013397295.1 Polioptila caerulea | reverse complement strand
GCCCCACCCGCTGCTCTGTCGCCTCGGGTCCCGGCGCCGAGCCCCGGCTGCGGGTGGGCCCCTCCTGGCGGCACCGGGACCGCAGCCAGGCCGGCCCGGTTCCCTGGACCCCGCCTGGCGTGCGCCGGGACCCGCTCCGCNCGGCCGCCGCTCCTCCGGCGCCTCCGGAGCCGGAGCGGGGCTGGGCTGGGCTGTTCAAGGCTATTCGGTAACAGCCTCGGCCATAAATGATTAACTGCGCGCCTGGGGAGCCGGGTGTCGCCGAGCGTGGCCGCCCGTGCCCGGCGCGCTGAGCCAGCGGAGCGTTCGGTCCCGAACCGCCGCCGGGGGCTCTGGCACGGCTGTGAACGCTGCTGCCAGCGCTGCCACACCGCAAGGTAGGCACGGAGCTTGCTGTGCCTCGGCTGCTGTTTCGGCATCAATCCGCCCATTTGGCATTCTTTTTTATCTCTGTCAAGGTAAAAGACCGCCAAGATGATAGGGGTTTTTTTGTTGCTGATTTTGTGTTTGGTTTAGGGTTTGGTGGGTTTTTTAGGTCTTTGTTATCTATTTTACTATGCATTAAAAAAAAATTAATAGGTATGGAATTCTTTGATAAGAAGTGGCAGCTGGCAGTACTCTTTTTATTCTCTGTCAGAATCCAATGCCTCCTTTGTTGAGCTGTAAATTAATAGTGTAAGCTCCTTCCCCACCCTCAGCCTCATCACTTGGAGATGTGAATCACTTGTACTACCAGATTTCTTTTCTTTAGGAGAACTAAGAGGCACCACAGAATATCCATCTGTTTCATTCCAGGTGACATTCCACTGGATTGATTTGGTTGATTTCAGCTTGAAAATGTGCTTCAAGGCAACTCATGATCTGTGGGAATTTTTATTTTTGTTAACCTTTAAATTACCAGTGTATGCAAGAAGCTTTTTTCTTCTGTTTCTTTAGGCTCTTGATGCAGTTATAAAGTATTTTCCAAAACATGGTAATTCAAGAAGGTGAACTAAAAACTTTCTACACAGAAAATGGAAAAGGCTGCTGCATGTAGAATGTCAGTTTAACTGGGAGTGTACTTGCACTGTCCATGAAAGAAATCTTGGATGGCAACCTGTTGAATGCTATTAACTAGAGTCTTCAAGCTGCTGTGAGCAGGGCACTGTGCCCTTGCCACAATTGCTTCTGTGAATGCAGTCAAACCGTGCAAATGCAGAATGATTTCCAGGTCAGAACAGGTTGATGAATGTAGTGAGGCGCCATCACAAACTGCTGGAGCTGAACGCTGCTACTAGGCTGTGAGTGTTTGAGGCAGCCACTAATTGTGCTAGGGAAGTGGAAGGAGTTTGGCCCTTTGAGAACAGCAGGATCTGTTAAATGTAATGAGACACTAATCAAGATAAGGCTTGTATTGTGTCAGGTGCTGTATAACTGTGTAAGGAGGTAAGGTCACAACTCCGGGAAATTTACTGCATACAAGGGTGCTATGATTAAGATGCATTAAACTAAGTACCCTTCAAAATGTCCTCAGGGTTATCCTTAAGTGAAGGGTCTGTTTCCACACTCCTTATGCCCAGGCAGATGCCTCAGAAGAAATGTGCTTGAGAATTATTGTTTTGTCTAGCATACAGTAATGAGCCTAAAAATTGAACACAAGCATCTTTCTGTGTTGAGAGAGGTTTGGTTCTGCGTGGGGATGGGTTATTCTTATCTAGTCCTCCTTGCTCAAAGAAACGGAAACGAGGCTATGTCAGGACACCTTCCTGCTCTTTCCCGAATTTTAAGGAAATGCTTGTCTGGAACTGAAGTTGATTCAGGCCTGTTTTTAAGAGAAAGTACAAAGTTTCCAGTGGCCTACAATATGTTTTATATTTTCTTCAAGTTTTTCTCTAGCAGTCATGGAAGTACCAAACCTGTGCCTGTCAGCAGACCATTTTTGGTATTAATTCCCACAAACTATTATGTTTGTGTACCTTTTCATCTACACACACGGCCTCTGTTGTCATTTTAAAGGTTTCCTGGTATGTTTTCTGAGGCCACATCTTAGACGTTCTTAGACACTGTTAGCAATGTTAGTCATGCAGAATACAAAAAAAACCCACCTCAGTCATGTTCTCAAAACAATCTGCTGTGCTGCTTTACAAATCTAAAGGAAAGGTCAAACTCCACTTTTCACTGTGCACTGGAGGATAAAAGTAAAGCTGTGTAATGACTTGGAGCAGAACACCAAAGGGCAGTGAGACTCTGCACGAAGATCTAGGGAAGAAAAATAACAGTTAACTGTTAATTGTAGTTGATTTGTGGGTAATAGCAAGGATTTTATTGTCCATGTTACTCTTGAGAAATATGGCTCCTGTCTGGTGCTGCTCTCTCCTCTGTGTTTTTCTGCACAGTTATATTGCTTCAGTTTCTCTGTTCCTCCTGCCTTCCTTCCTCAGAGGCTTCACCAGCTTTCTCAGA
The DNA here is from genome assembly GCA_013397295.1 of Polioptila caerulea. NCBI lineage: Eukaryota > Metazoa > Chordata > Aves > Passeriformes > Certhiidae > Polioptila > Polioptila caerulea. The sequence continues at coordinate 533,345 of VYXF01002938.1, read as the reverse complement.
GTTTTGTTCCTCTAGTATAAAAAGAAACAGTAGTGAAGTACCATTATTTTAGACTGGGCACCTTCTCCTGTTAGAAGTTGTTTGAAAGGAGTGCTCTGTATCGTTATTAAATCAAAAAGTTTGAATCCTGAACTTCACTGAGATTAACAGGGGGCTTTGCACGTCACACCTCTATGCCCTGTGAGTTTCTGAGCACCTTGAGCTCCAAGGTGTGCAGCATTGTTTAGCTTCTACTTTGCACGGGCAAGAGCCTCTTTACAGTCCTCAGAATGGTAAGCTCTTGTTTTGGAGAGCATGAGATGAGGGGGTGTGTAATTACCTTGGGGGTATATTTGTCATGGCAGGACTTTTACTTCCTATGTATATATGGGAGTGGCATCATGGCTGCTTCCTACAGCAAAATTTTTGGCCCTTATGCAGTCTTGTAACATGCCAAGGACCAGCTCCTTGCCTGATGTAATTTGATAAGATGGTCATAAGGTCTAAATGTAACTGGCACCTTGACCAATGGTGTGTGCAAAATACATTGTTTGGTTTCAGTGCCATTATGGGAGCACAAGGAATATAAGTTTTGGGATGTGGCAAGGAGCTGGGAAGTGATAACTGACACTTTCTGGCTGTTTAGTTTCATGGTATGTGGGTGGAAAAAATGGGCAAGAGGGCAAGTCTGTCAGCTGTAACTCTTGTTTCTGAATGGAAATGCAGTAATTCCCTAGTTCTGGCTATGAGTTAGAAGAAATCTATTTTAGGTTATTAGCTTCCACTGTCATTCCTGCTGCAAGTTTGTCCATGTGAAGCTTGTTTAGAAACTGTAGTGAAATCATGTGTGCAAGTCCCATTTTGAATGTTTGTCGACCTTTGCATGTAAAATCTGGGAACTGAAGTGTTATTGGGGTAGGCGAAGAGGTAAGACATTTTTTCTTCTGGGAGGTTGTCAGCAGATGTAATTAACTTTTTTTTTGTGAGGGACTTCAGAAACAGACTTCAAAACTAGAGTCTAATACTGGTTTCTCAGTATGAAAGAAGTCTTTTTCTTGCATTGGCCATCTTATACTTTATGGGCGATGCCAAATATGCTCAATTCCTAAAGTCATTATTAAGCAACAGTGACAATGGTTTCACTTATTATCCCAGTACAATTACACTTTTACTAGATGTTGTACCAGAAAAAGCTCCTGATGATTTTCTGTTTATACAATAGTGCTGCACACCCTAATTAGGGTTTGGGAATAAAGTCAAAACTCTGCAAGTGTTTTAAGCTTCTCTTGTAAAACAACAATAATATAGAATGCCAGCCCATCTTTTTGTAATACAAAAGAGACTAAAAATATGCTCTGCATGTACATAGTAGGAAAGGATTGTGGCATAACATTTTCAAAGCTTGTTCTTTTCTTGTTTTGCTTTTAACTGAAGCTCTGCAGTTTCTTCAAAAGCCATGAGTTACAAATGAATCTGCAATGCTTTGTGACTCCTTGTCCTTTCCTTCAGACAAAAGGCCCTTTCAAACCATTGTGGAACAGTCACTGATTTTCATGTGGTCATTCAAGAAAAGGATAGCGATTGGCCTTCATAATAGGCCTTTCAGTACTCTCTCGAGTGGTTTGCTGGCTGAAAAAAATGCCTATGGCAGTGTACTGTGTCCAGTATTTAAATTACTGACAAATCTAATCTCCCAAGTGTTAGGAAGGTAAGAGTTCAAATGGCAAAGAAGCCTCACCTGTTTGTGAATGCCAGTGAGCTGCTACTTAGAGTTGGGGACAGATTTTGGCCTGTGTGAACTGGTGCAGTGTTATTTGATTTTCTTTCACTGAAGGTCTGTTCTATTTCTTATTTTTTGTTTGTTTTGTTTTTTTAAGTAGTAACTTAAGCTTGGTGTTACCAGGAACTGTGTTTCTGAGAGGATTGATGCTGTTTTATATCCTGGGTGGAGCTGAGCAATGTTATCTGTTTGTGAACTGTGAGTATGATTTCTTGGAAGGTGGCTATCCTTGAAGCTTGAGGGTGTGTTTTGAGCTGGCATTCAGGAAGCTGCTGCCGCTGTGTGTGTTGACAGCTCAGTCTCATGGAGTTATCTTTCTGTGCTGGTAAATCCAACCTGCCTGGCAGCATTTCAAAATAAACACCTTGCATTTGGGGTTGGTAGACTGGTGTTTGTTGGCCCAACCTTGTGTAAAATCCGTGCAAGAATTTATGGTGCTCAACTGACTCTTACCTGGAACAACACCAAAAGATATTGTTGGTGCTCTGAGACATTTCCAGATGAGGATAGCTCTTCAGGATACAGGCTAATTTTGTTAGAAATGTGTGCACTACTTGCCCTGAAGGTTCAACCCCGGAGTGTCTGCCTTAATGCCGACTGTGGCACCTGGCTTTCATTGCTGCAGAAGGGTGGCTCATAGTGGCATATCAAGACTTGAGACTTTCTTATTGGTTAGGGACAACTGTCTGCAAAGAGTATTTGGGCTCTGGATGACTTGAAGCTCAAGCACATACTCAAACAGTTGTTTCAGACTGAATTACTTAGTAATACATAAAACCAGCTTTGAGTATGTACTGTCCTACACACATCCAGTTTGTGGCTTCCTCTTCTGCACTACACTTAAGTTGTTCCCTTTTAGTATCTAAATTAAAGTGCTGTGTGTGGTTCTCTGTGTCAAATTAAATGCAATAAAACTGTTGCACATGCAGTTTGGATGTGGTGGCACTTCTCAGCTGGAATGTGTTCAGAAGCTGTGATTTATGGTAGCAGTGGAAAACCTGCAAGTCCCAAAATGTCATCACAATGGGACTTCTCCTTTCTGTGTTACTGAGGGAATAACTATCTTATGCAGTGATAGTCTGTGTAGAATTTGATTTAGTGATCTTTAGGACAATGTCTGAATTATATGTTGCCTTTTCTGTGTTTCTGTTTTCCATTAATACCTTAGTTTTGGATAGAAATTGTTTGGAATTGGTTGGTTTGTTAAGGTGCTGTCATGACGTGCTCTGGTGTTAGATTTGGAGCTTGTGGTCCTTGTGCCAGGTATGTTGGAGTGAGGAGTGGTGTGGAGTTAGACTGTACAGCTCTAAGGTGCAGAGAAGCTTCATTATCTGTTCCTACAGCTCCTGAGGTCTCCCATGTGCTGCACTCACTTTGCTACTAGGATGAAAGAAGGAAACCTACTTCTCATTAAAATTCTTGAGGGTTTCGTCCTCTACAATAACCAAATTATGTTGTGTACAAACACAGTGGAAGCCAGAAAGGATTGGATAATTCATCTGACTAGCAGAAAGGCAGCCAGGTCTGAAACGTAAGGAAAGAGCAGGGGAAAGGAGTCAAAAATCAGATGTGTGCTGTCAGGTGCACAGAGCTCTAGTGCAGGTGGGGCAAGAGGTGCCCTGAGGAGATCTGGAGTGTGAGGCAAATACAGATGAACTAGAGCAGCTGCAATGTAAGAAAAGTGCCTGTAGGCTTGTGAAGAGAGCAGAAAGTGGTGGCTGGAAGAAGCCTTGGTGGGGAGGAAGGTTGGGCTTTTTGGATCACACAGTGATCCAAACCGGGTGCTATTGGGTCTGCCTCACAGAAATTTTTCCTGTTGTAAAAGACACAAGCCCTTCACATGTCTGAAACAGGTGCAGTCTACATCCTCTGTAGCTAAGTTTCTGGGGAAGAGATATTTCAAACTAAGGTCCTGTCAGACCTCTACATGTATTGGCACTTTGTTTTGCAGCACTTTGATGTGAGTAGGAGTTTGGTTCTATGTCCTTAGCCAAGAATATGACCTGAGAGCCCGCTGTGGGGAAGGCTGCAGCAGTGTGCTGCTGTTCATTCCACTGAGTGCTCAGTCCTGAAACTTCTGACTGTTCTGGGAGAGGGCTCAGAGTGCCCAGGGTCTTGCAGGATGAAGGGTACTCTATAATGGGAAGTATTGTGCTTTATTTTGTAGTAAAGAGAGTAAGCCTGCAAAACCAAGGAAGTTCTAAACAAGGAAATGTTGGGATGTGGATACCATCCCTGGAGGTGTTCAAGGCCAGCTTGGGTGAGGCTCTGGGCAACCTTATTTAGTGATTGACATTCCTAGCTGTGGCTTGGGGGTTGGAACTGTGTGATCTTTAAGGTCCCTTCCAACCCAAAGCATTCTGTCATCTCTTGACAGGGAAATGGTGGGTTTCCATTTTCTTTGCTTCTAGGATGAGGTTGGCATATTGGCATTTAAACACTTCATTCCCCTCTCTGAAGTTAACCTGTATACATCCAGGATTATTTTGTGCATTACCTTACAGATGAGGAAATGTTAGAAATTTTTTATTGCTGTCCCAGTGTTGGATTTCTANCTTATTTAGTGATTGACATTCCTAGCTGTGGCTTGGGGGTTGGAACTGTGTGATCTTTAAGGTCCCTTCCAACCCAAAGCATTCTGTCATCTCTTGACAGGGAAATGGTGGGTTTCCATTTTCTTTGCTTCTAGGATGAGGTTGGCATATTGGCATTTAAACACTTCATTCCCCTCTCTGAAGTTAATAACTGTGTACATCCAGGATTATTTTGTGCATTACCTTACAGATGAGGAAACGTTAGAAATTTTTTATTGCTGTCCCAGTGTTGGATTTCTAGAGATGTTGAGTGCAGGAAGTTATTACTGCAGTTGTGTACAGTCAGATCCTCTAAACATCAGCCTGTAAGTGAATGATGGTGCCTTCCAAAGCATTTTAGTGAGAATTACTAAAAATCAAAACATGATTTCTTAAGTTGTAGGGCCTTTTTAAATGAATGAAGGATCATCTTGTTGCTGCAAGGTCTATTGAACTGCAGGAGGGTTAGTCACGAGCATTGTTGCCTCCTATTAGAAGAATGCAGCAATGTAAACTCATTAGTTGAACTGAATAGCTCACTTTTAAACTACTGTTCACGATTTTGAGTGAATAATATCTTCTTCCATCTAGAGAATCACTTAGCCTCATATTAGAGATTTCTGTGAATTAAAAAAGAAAAACCTCAGGGTTGCTGTTACTGATGACAAAACCTAGACTTTTTGTACCATAGTATTGTACTTATTCTGGGCTGAACTTGACCTACCAGGCTGCGCATCGTCACTGAGCTGGCTGTGAAGTCAGAGCCCAGCTCTGAAGAGGTGGTTCAATAGAGGGAAATGGTCAAACATGTGACAGCTAGGGCTGTTTTTCTGCAATGCTAAAAGACCTGGGCAAGGACAGCTCATTTTGAAGTGTCAGTCTATAATAACTGTGTGTGGTGAGGGTGTATGGGAGCAAGGCTCCCACGTGTATGGGAGCAAGGCTCCTGCAGAGCCGCGTTCCTTCCCCAGGCCTGGGTACATGGGGAACCGCTGGAGCTGCCGGCAGCTGGGCTGCTTTGCCAGGGCTGTTGCTGTGTGCTGGTTTTGTTGGATTTTGACTTGAAACAAATTTGGTACCAGACTCCATAAAAGGCTTTGCCTTTTGCTCATTTGGGATTTTTTCTGGAAGGGACCTCAGGGACTCTTCTGTGCTGCATTTTTGGACATTTTCGGTTTCCAGTACTAATCACAGAGCTTTGGGGAGGAATCTGCTGTTAATTGAAATAGAAAATACAGCAGATGGACTCCTTAAAAGACAGGGCATAAATCATTAACTGTCTGTGTTAATACAAAGGTAGGAAGGTATCTGTTAATGGATTACAATTTAACACCCCCTGACTTCAAAAAACAACTAGCAACACAACCACAGAAAGTTCCACATTAATATAAGGAAGAACTTCTTAACTGTGGCAGTGACTGTGCCCTGGAGCAGGTTTCCCAGAGAGGTGTTCAATATACCTGGAGATATTCAGGAGCTGTCTGGATGCAGTCCTGTGCAATGTACTCTGGGAGGTTGGTCCAGATGACCTACTGCTGTCCCAACCTTGCCCAGTCTGTGACTCTGCAAAAAGATATAATCATCTCACTCTTATTTTGAAATTTGATAATTCTGCTTTTAATCCTCAGCTTTTACAGTGTGCTGTATTCCTGAACATACACCAGGAGTTGCTTGTCTGGCTTCTTGAGTTCATTGACTTTGGTAATCCACTAGAAGTGTACTTATGTCCTAAAGTGTCCTAAGGAGAAAATTTTAGCATTTAATATATCCATGATCAAGGTGAACATGAACAAGCTGTGTGGGTGTTTGAAATCTGCAGCTGTGGCTGTTGAGGGATTTGCTTCCATGTGAAGGATTCACTGGTTCGTACCGAGGACCAGTTATGGGTGATGTTGGGCAGAGCCTACACCATGCAGGTCCAGGAGACCTTGGAAACAAGAAAGAGAGGTTGTAGTACTCCCCTCTTCTACTGAAGCAGCAAATATCTTAGGAAATAAAATGGAAAAATAAATAACATCAATGTACTGTAATTTTGCAAAGCTAAAACAAACAGAAGGCTGATAATTTGCAAAACAGAGATTGGGCTAGAGATGGTAGCTTGGCCACATGGCATGCATGTAGGGTTTTCCATGCAACTTTCTGTCATTAAATGGGATGTTACTTTTTTTAGTGGACTGTAAAATATTCAGACCATGTCTTGCGGGCAAGTGGTTATTATTGGAATAAACTTTACTCTTGGTATCTCAAAGGCACTTGGAGCAGAGGTGCCAAGTCATAGATCAGTTGCTGGGGCTCAGTGTCAGCAGTAAATGCATGTTTGTTCCTAGGAAAGTAAATGCAGACATGAATTCAGAATAAATGATCCATATAGAAGATGCTATGCCAATAAACTGAGGCAAACTCCAGTTTGCTTTAGCAAAGGGTTTATCCGAGTTCCCTGAAGGAGTTCCAGATTTGCACTAGCACCTGTTTGCTTTTATCCAAACTTATTAGCAAAATAAAAAACCATACTGTATTTTTGCTTTATTTTACCCAGGTTCCTTTGTAGCTAAAATACTGACACAAATATTTCAGCTGAAGTCCAGGCCAAAATAATTTATTACTAAAATACTGTCTGAAGCATTTCAGCTGAAGCCCAGGCAAAAATAATTTAAAACCAATGAAATAGTCTAAGTTCCAGCGTGAGAAATTCACTTTAAAACTTGGGGTGTTATTTTGTTATTTGTATGTCATTCCCATGAAGAGGCTGCTTTGACAAACAAATTACTGTTTCATGGAACTTTCTGTCTCAGGGTTGTGAGAGCTCTGTGTTTTCCTTTGTGATGTGAAATACCACATGGGAATGAGATCTCATTTACACTCATGGCTGAGTCTGACCAAGATCCACTGGGTAATTTTGCTCTTCCTTCCTATTGAAGCTTCAAAAGAGGCTGGAGTTATATTTACATTTGTAAATTGATTTCATCCTTCATTTTTGTTCATTATGATCCTAGTCTTAGAATCTGAATGCACAAGACAAGAGTATTTCTCCATTCTAGGAGAAGAAGGATTGGAGTTTTGTATAAGAAGGGATATGTCTAATCTCTGTGCTGTACAAATATTCTTCGTGGTTGTGTTCAGCTCTTGTAGGACTGTCAGGAAGGAGAGAAGTGTGAAACTGCTTAGGTGATGGCTGTCTGGGAGTTCTTAATCCTCCTCTTGTCCACACACCAAAGCAATGATGATGGAGTGAAGTGGAATTGGACCTGAGGATCCATTGCTGCTGCCATGCTGGGCCCTGGCAGCGTGCTTGCTTTCTGAGCAGGATGCAGTACCTCCTCCAATGGATGGTGCAGAGTGTGCATCCCTGCCAGGCTACTTCCCAGTAAAGATTCCCAGGAGGTGCTCTGTTCTTTGAACCTCACCCACTTACACTGTTACAAAGGCACACTCAATGCATGATGTGCTGACAAACAGTTGTGCTTTTCACCGTCGGGGTGCGATGTTTTTTCAGAAGCCCAGCAATGGTGGCAGTAGACCGAGTTCCCTGAAGCCCCCTTATGTCTGTGTCCCAGTGGACTTTCAGGGGACATCTTAAAATGTGGTCTCTACCTGGGGCTTTTTGGTGATTTTAAAACTTATTTATTGTAACCTTTGATATTGGGTACTGCACAATAGAACCCAGTATCATCTGGGTGTCAGTAGGAGGAAAAGTTGAGACCTGTTGTGCAGGGTCGAGCTTTTAATGCACTCTGTGACTCCCAATAGCTGCGTACTGTGTATCTTAAGGACACATCTGCTGTGGCTGGGCTGTCTTGCTATTGGTGCTGATCTCACTGTCTTACCTGTGAGACTGAGGTGCTGTCTGCTGAATGGCAGCATGAACTCAGTATCCTCGATGGATCTGCCACACATTGGTTGTGCAGTAGTCACCCTTTGTCTCTTAAAATAACCCCTTGTTCACTTTAAAGCATATGCACTCAGACATATTTTCTCTGCCTCTGCTTATTTGAATAAGCAAATCATTTTAAGTTTTTAAAGAAGCATCATTTGCGTACTTTTGTTTCTCAGAATATGATTGTGTCTTGAAATATTTGTACAAAAACTTATAGATTGACTTTGCTGTTAAGAAAATGCCTACTTTTGTTTTGGAGCAGTTTAAAGAAATTGTTTTATAAAATGCTGAATAAAAATCATTTGACAGAGTGAGGGCACAACTGATTTTGCTTAAATGTGCAAAGTGAGAAGTACTGCTTCCTTCAGAAGCTTCTCTCCTGTTGGGAGGCTGAAGACTGATTACATGGAGGGTGTGCCAGTTTGAAAATAGTGCTGATTGCTCTTGCATGGAAAATTAGTTATTTCAGCTGTTGTTCATTGCAGAAGCTGCAAAATGCTTGATGGTTCTGATGTGCTTTTCTGACCAGAAAATAACAACAAGGATTTTTTTTTCAATAGTTGCACTTTTTATCATCAGCATTTAGTTGTAAGGTTGTGTTATGTGTAAATGAACATACTCAAATTTATATGGGTCCACAGTGATATTTCTAATAAATCCGTGGATGTTATTTTTAATTTTTTGACAGTTATGCTGAGATCCCGTATTTTTGGGTTCCCAACCCTCAGTAAGGGGAAGCTCTCCTGGCAGATTGGAGATCTCCCAGCAAAAGTGGCAAATAAAACTCATGGTGGACTCCCAAGTGGCAGCAAAACTCATTTCAGAGGGAGGCAGTTTTCACATGGAGAGCCCAAAGACTTTACAGACTATTTTCCTCATTCTTATTAGAATCTTGTCCCTGGAGTGTATGGAAATGGAGATCCCATAGCTCCTCTGGGCACTGAACACATTCTGGCTCATCAGGGTATCAGCAATTGTCTTAACTAGGGCTTTCCAGGTTTGTGGTGTTGCTTGGTTACCATAATTCCCACAACTCTCAAATAAAGAAAGTAAAGAAATGTAAAAAAAAAAATACCCACCTGGTTTCTATTTATGGGCTAGGCTACTGTACAGATCCAAACAAAACAGAATTGTAAATCCTCTACAGCTTCTTTAATGGTAGTTTTTTTCCTCAAGTATTACTCTTGGCTACTCCCAAAGGCTGTTTTAAATGTGTTTTTTATTGAACAGCTTCTAGAGTTCAGCACAAACTCATCGAGTTCAGAAGCTGGAATCTTGACAAATTATGGCTTGTGTCATCAGTCAGTCCTGGTAACTCCAGCTGGGATATCTTTTCAGGTGGACTTTATGTGCATCCTTAGATCAGGGCAGGGAAAGAGCGTGCAGATCTTAGCTTGGAATATGTTAGGGAGTATTTTCTTTAGTAATGATGATAATGAACTGTCATAACCATTTGGCTAAAGATGTCATTTTTTTAATATTTCCAAATGTACCTTCAGAAGTCCTCACCTGTCCTTAAGGGAAATAATTTTGATGTGTAGACTCATGTGTTTCAGAGAAAATTCTCATCTTAATTTCAATTAGCTGATCTTGACAAAGTACACAGACACTCTGAGACTTCATTATAGCATATATGTCTGAGTAGCTATTCTATTGCTGTCCCTACTCCAACAAAGAGTTCTGCAAAATGGAAGGTATCCTTTTTTTATCATTTCTAGGCTGAGGTAGATAACTCTTAAGACAGTCATTCTATTGCTGTGTAACAAATGACTTTAAGTTGCTTTTCATGAAGTTAACTCCCAAAGTAAGGCATTTTTGGGAAATTATGAATGAGTTTCTTAGTGAAAAGAGCTTCCCATAAATCTGCTAGGGTTATAGACAGTGTACCTGACTATGGTAAAGCTGGTTACAGAAACCCTCTTAGTTTCTGAGAGTGGAGAAAACTAAAATAAATGGAGATATCTGAGAGTCAGAGAGAGATTGAGGAAAGACAAACACATCCAAGTAAAACATTCCCAGCTGTGGAAAAAAATACCCTTCTCTATCAGAAGTATGGTATGTATATGAGCAGACAGTGATTCTTGTAGGAAGTAGAACTTGGAAGTGTTGCCCTATGTTCATTGTCTGCGAACTTGTGCTTCAGTGGGGCCAAAACTCAGTCCTCTTACCGGTGCTTCCAGTGGGTCCAGTTCCTCTAACAGTGGAACTAGAGTGAGATACTAGGTGCTCAGTGTTGTGATGTTGATTTTCCAGAGTCATCTGGCTCATCTCTGTGTTACGGATCTGTTCCGGCTCTGGTGCTGTCAGGAGGAATTGGATTAGGCCCGGAATGCTTTGGGAGTAAATTGTTGACTGATGTTACATTAGGAGGAGCAAGAGACTGAAATAATGAGTGATCACTGGTAGGAGAATAAAGGTGCTTACAGACAGTTAACATGAATCCTGTCATTTGCCCAACTGTGATATCATTGTCTGACTTGTGTCAATCACTGAACAGAAATCTGGTATAGGATGAGAGGTGGTCCGGTCCTGAAGCTTTTGTTTGGTTGTTTCCCAATCCTAAATGTCAACAGATTCTTTTGTTATACAATCTCTGGCAAATACCAGATGAGGATGGTTTTAGACAGAAAGCCTTATGCTGGTGTACAATCATATACATCTTTTGTTGCAGTAAGAAGTGCATGTTGTAAATGTCGATATGAATTGTCCTCTGAAGGCTGCATCCTGCTGAGTGTGCTTTGCACTGTATGCTCTGGCCAGGGTTAGAAACTGCAGTGCAGAAAATGGAGCATCTTGGGTTAAAGGCAGGCAGAGTTCAGCTTTGGAAGTTCTTGTTACTAATTGACTGATACTGACAGGATCTTCCCTCTGTGTTGAAGTGTAGCAGTGACAGAGGAGGAGCAATCCTGATTGACTACTTCAGAACTTACAGTCTGTGTTGGGCAGCAGGTTGAGAGTAGATGTCTTAAGGTCTGACTGTCAAAGGAAGTGAGGTTTGCTTTCCGTGTGCTAAACAGCTGCAGTGGCTGTTGGGGAGATGTGACTCACTAGCTAGGCCAAAATCAAAACCCAGAAATCTGGGTGTAATATCTGAAGCTCTGCTTTTTCCCTCTTAATACTCTGCAGTGGAGGACAGTGTGCAAAAGGTTCTGTGAGGGAGTGTCATGTCATCTCCATGCACATGGCCTTCATCAGCCATGGATCTGCCACAGAGGAATATGAGCCCCTGTTTCTCAGTCTGTATTCTAAGGCCTGCAGAGTGACAGCATGGCTTCCTATTTCAGGGTCTTTTTGTTGTTTGAGAATACAAATCACTTCACGAATTGACCTTTCATTATAATGGGAAATGACCTTGAACAATTGCACGTTAAGCAACAGTTTTCTGTGATGATGCATAAGTGAAATAAGTTTCCTTGTAACTGTTGTACCTTTACTCTCAATTTCCTTTCTCTACCCTTGAGTCATTTTTTCCCGCATACTGTTTGATAACATGTCATGGACCATTGAGTAAAGAAAAAGTGGTGATTGAGGAAGGTGATCAAACTGTGGAAAGATGTCTTGTAGAATTAATTAATTTTTTTCAAGGTAATATGTCTCATTTGGTCAAATTTGATAGATGTGGTATTGCTGAGAAGGAACAAATCTTTACTGCACCCAGTAAAATGGGGAGGTTTATAATTTTACATCTAATGTACGGTTTGCTATCAGCTTTGTTACTTTATGGTGGTGCAAAACAAGAACTTGGACTTCAATTTTTTGCTTATGTTCCTTATGTTGTCTTTTAAAACAGTTTTTAATAATAGCCCTCAAGGGGCAATAATTATAATTCTAGCTTGAATGATTTCATACCAGTGACCGTATTTCTCGACCACATCAATAAATAGGATTCTGATGTTATCTGTCACTTTCCTCTTCAAAACTTGTGAAGTTCCAAAGGACAAAACCTGTCAAAAGAACTCATTGAGCAGGAGGAAAAAAAGTGTTTTAAATTATAAAGCTCTTCCCATTTGACTTCTTCAGATTTTAGTTTTCCAGTAAAGTTGGAGAAGATTCTCCTCTGTAGCCTGGGTTGAAAAAGATCAAAACTGGGCATTAGCAGGTGGTGTGGTGCAGGAAAAAAGAAGAATCACTAGCATGCCTCAGTGCAATAATGTCTGGGATCTGATTTGCTGTGTTTAAATCCTAAAAATAGATCCTGGAGACTACAGGCAATTCTGGAAGGAGTTAAATGTCTGAATGTTGGCCTAAGAAATGCAGCTATTAGGAATGTTGCTGTCTTCTCTGTTTTGATTCAGGTGCTCACTGGATAAAAGGGATGAGTTCTCAGCCCTTCCTTGTGTCCCTTTGAGGGAAACAGCCCAATCTTGCCCTTGCTGGCCCCAGAGAAAAACCTCCTGGTAGGGCCATCACGTAGGACTGTTCACCAGTGCTTGGTTGGGGTTTTCTTCCCAAAGGCAAGGAATTGGGTATGCTTCCCTTGCCAGGTTTCCAGCCCCTCTATTCATCTCATGGATCTGTGCCTGTTGTGTAGATTCCAACACCCAGAAATGCTCTTTAACACTGACATGTGTGAGTACTTGTATTTCTTCATTGAAGCATCACATTTTAAATTGCTCCATTCATTCCTTTGATTTTGAACATAACTGTGACTCAGCAAGCCATGCAGAAATGTGTGTTTAGATTGTAATGGACTTTGGGACATAAGCTGTGAGAGTCTTTGTTGTGGGAGCCTTTGCCAGGTGAAGTGCTTCAGGGAACATCTGGCTGTTTTGGGTGCAGAAGCAATTAAGAGCTTTCTGCCTTGCTTTAAACTAAAACCTGTGATGCTGACAGGACTTTTGCAGTCTAAAATTCATTTTGGCCTTGGCAAAATACGTAGTTTCAGTAAGGATAAAATGAATTAAATATGACAGCAGCCACACACTTCTAGTCTGTACAGAGAGTGAGTATTTTGTAGAACAGAAGGAAAAAATTGTCTGCAAAGACAATCCAGTCATAGTGGTTTAGTAGAGGCTGATTTCAGCAGTCAGGATGTTCAGAAACGTTGCAGTATTCTTTTAGAATTAGCTGAGGGACTGCTAAACAGATCTTATTCCAAAGCAAACAAGGACAAGTGTGCAATTCACTTAATAGCTGCCAAAGAGGAATAATTTCTATCTGGCATGCAATTAAACCATAGACCATGAGTGCCTTGTCCTCACAACAGCACGAGAATACAAAACTTTACTGCTTCCCTGCAGTAATGAAATTGGGTGATCAGTTTCCATTCATCCGTGTATGGATGTAAACAGGCACTCAGTTTTCCATGTGGTTGTGTGTCTTTAACTTTGGGGACAATTCCTCTGAAATTTATATGCAAATCAGCAAAGGCCTGGTATTGTGAACAAAGTGCTGATGTCACTCTTTGGGTTTCCCTTTGTTTCATTTGAGTTGGTATTCTTGAGATGATAATGTTTCTGGAGAATGACCACAGTGAAATGGTGCTGGTGCTGCTCAGCAGGGTTTGAGTAGTAACTGCTGTGTTCCTGTAACTTGCACCTACGGCTCTCTTGCATTAATGACAAAATAGTTTTCATTGGTTAAGTTTATATTTCTGCACATCCCATGTTGAGACTAGTTTAAGCTTAAAATATGTGCTTTAAATTGGGTTTGTTTCAGGGGAGAATTGTATGTGTGGTCAGGAATGGGACTAACAAGTGAGGCTTAGGTGATTGCCTAAGCTTTCATGGCAGTGAAGATAGGCCCTTAGAAAAGATAAACCCTGTAAAACAGGTAAGGGCACCCCCACATGTTGACTACAGCAGTTAAGGAATGAGGGATTTTTTTTTCACAAAAGTCTCCTGTGAGAAAACAGTAAAGCAAATCAAGAAAAAATTAATTACTTGGTTTTGTTTTTTTACCTTCCAGCTATTTTTGCAGGAGATACAGTCTATTGGAGAAGATTGGAAAATAGGAACAGAAACTGGAGCCATTTGCAGTGGTAAGATACTTTTTATCTCTCCTTGCTGATCATTCAGATAGGAAGATTCTTTACTTATAGATCTATCAGTGCAGGAACAAGAAGCCAGGAAGTTTGGGGGCTGCTTTCAGCAGAGCAGTGCAGTCTGTTTGAACATCTTGGAAGCTGAATCATATGGAAGTCATGGAGTGGCTTGGGTTGAAAGGGACTTTAAAGAACCTCTTGTTCCAAGCCTCCTGCCATGGCCAGCGACACCTTACACTAGACCAGGTTGCTGAGAGCCCCATCCAGCCTGGCCCTGAACACTCCCAGGGATGGGGCAGTTTTTGTCTCTAGAGTCTATCATTCACCATTCCATATAAATTTCTCTCCTTTATCTTTTTTCTCTATGTCAGTACGTTGACCAGCTTATGCTATATGGTCCTACTGCTTCTCCTCACCATCTCCTTATCTTTTGTAATTGTTTGAACAACTGTGAAGATGTAGCATGGTTTGCAGCTGAAAGTTCTGCTGAACTGGTATTCCATATCACACTAAGTATAGTCTAAAGTGATGTTCAGAGGGTAGTGGGAAAGGGTAGCTTTGTAGTAATTAAAAAAAAAAATTAGATACACATATAGACTACAAAACTGAGACATGGGGTCTCTACAATTGCCTGATTTAGAGGTGGTCTGAACCCCATGGTTTTTGTCACTTGTTTTGAAGAAAATATTTGTTTGAACGTATCAAGTTATTCCTTTTGCTATTTTGTCCAAAGGAGGCAGTTTGTCTGTGTCCAGCATGTTAAAGATCATAAGCTAAGTCTGTTACAAGCCTGAATCTAGCAAGTGGGCTAATGACCTCATCCTTCTGTGTAATTCTAATGGAGGTGACCATTTTTTTCAAATGTATGTAAGGTTCTCCAGTTTCCTTGCAGGTTAGGACACCTGGATTGTGTCCCCTATGAATGGCTTCCTGAGAAATCGTAACTTAATTACTTAATTCTTCAATTTTAAATCTGTAAAATGAAATAACAATACTCCTACACTTAAGCATGGGTGTATTGAAGTTTCTGAAATGCTCAGGCATTATAATAAATAGATTGAAGGAGAACTCAATTCATTTGCACATTATTCACTTCATGCACCCTGTTTATTTGGTGAAGGCAGTTATGCTGTTTCTTAAGGATTTTCTTTTTGCTTCAGACTTTTTACACAGAATTGCCACATGGCAAACTTTCAAAGCTTTTGGTAATGAAAAGATCAGAGGGAGTGGCTGAATAGAATCAATCTGGTAGTTAATAATTCAGCATGCTAAACTCAGTAGTGGTGTGAGCTGTGTGACTTCCTCAAAGGAGAGAAGTGAAAGATACGTGCCCAAAGTGGTTCTTATGCATCTGCTGATCTCAAGTGTGGCCAAGTACGTGATGAAATATTGCTTGGCTGGCTCTGAGCTCTGTGCAGTACAAGCACAGTGACTCATTGGGTCAGTTGCTGACCAGAAGTTGAGCTGTCAGAAACAGATGGGCTGCCTAGAGAGCGAGATATCTTGGAAGCATCTCCACCCTTGTCAGCAGTGTTACACAGCACAGGGATTTCTCAGAAGCAGTGATTTCAAAGATGCTGGTTTTTCAACTGCACTTGGTCTTCCACACCAGAATGATGCCTTGTGGCCCTGATAATAAGGAAACTTGCTGGCTTGTTAGTGAAGATCCATATTTGTGAATCCTATACTTGGAGTGGCAGTAGTAGGGAGATTAGTCAAGTTCTTAAACTTGCAAAGGGATTGTTTTTCAGCTCTGAGAAACCTTCTGGTTGCTACTAAAAGATGGCTGTGTGTAAATGTTCTTTCTGCAAATGAGGCCAAAATTTTTAATCAACTCTGAAAATCTTTTCCTGTAATCCCCTCTGTTTTTTTACCCCTCAGCAGAATGAGAATAACAAATGCTTCCTCAGCCTGTAGAGATGGGATGAGGATTATACTCAGCTCAGATATTTGGAGGTAAAGTGCCCTGCGAGTATCTAGAGAAATAGAATTTTTGTAGACACTGAACACTGGGGCAAGTTCTAGATCAGAATCTGAGAAGAGAATACACCAGTCTGAAATGAGTTTTAAATCTGACTCACTATGGTGGGTTCACCCTGGTCAGCAGCCAAGCACCCACACAGCTCCTAACTCATTCCCTGCAGCAGCTCTCCATAGGGGGGATGGAGGAGAAAACAGGGAGAACAAAGGACAACTCTTGAGTTGAGTTAAAAAGCAATTTAATAGGTGAAGAAGAAGTGAGCTCAGGGGGTGAAAAAAAGAGAAGAGCAAGGGAGACTGCCAGGGATGGCAGACTGATACCCCATCAGTCTCCAAACAACAGCCAAAAAACTTGCTTGAAAACAAAAATATCCTTTTCTTCCTTTGTGCCAGTTTTTATTTCTGAACTGGAGGATACATCACATGAAATATCCCTCTGGTCACTCTGAATGAGCTGTCCTGCCTCTGTCCCATTCCATCCTCTTGCCCACCCTTGGCCTGGCTGTGGGGGTGTAGTGGGAAACAGAGGTGGCCTTGACACTGTGCAAGCACAGCTCAGCCACAGCCAAAACACTGGTGTGTTGTCAGCACTGCTGTAGCCACAGAGCCAAAACACGGCACTGTATGGGCTGCTGTGGAGAAAGTTAACTCCATCCCAGTCACATCCACCACAACCCCAAATCATACTACATTTTAAACTTATGTTTTAATGTAATACTGAAAAAGGAATTATCAGAAGAACAGAATCCTATTGTAAGATCTTAAGAACAGAGCATTCTTGATTAAAAATGTTTTCTTGTATGTGCAGATGTGAAATTTTCGTTAGAATCATGCACACTTGTGAAACAGTTCAAAAAGACTCTTAAGTATTTGCTGAAGTTCACTTTCCACTGAAAAGCATCTCAAAAAATTTGTTTCAGGGAATTCAGTAGCGCTTAAGTGCTTGTCTGAATAGGGTCTGCATATTCAAGCTGATTCTGTCCTGCAAGAACAATTCTGGAGAAATTTTACTCAGTATGAACATCAGACCCATGGGTAATTCTCTAATTGCCTATAGGTGCATCTTGTTACTGTCTGTATAAGTATGGAATTTTGTGCCTTAAAATAATCAACGCTTTGAGTCTTATTTTTCACGAGACTGGACAGATAAAATGCTTTCAAAATTGAAACATTAAGACTTATGAGGTTATCCTAAGAAATGGAAAAACTAAAAAATAAAATATTTGAAGTAGGGATGAAATCTCAGTTCACTTCTGAAAAGAAATCAGTGAATGGCCCTGTTCTTCCCTGCAACACTTTACTTTTGGTTGTGTATGCTGCTGTCAGTGAGTGTGATGCAAAGAGTTCTGGTAATTCAGACTAGAGCTCACTGATTACTTTGATCAATATCAAAGTCTGAAACTGAAAGCAAGTTGAGCTTTCACAGATTTTTTAGAGAAAATAATAGAATTAAAGGGGACTCTCAAGTTCTTGAATTGATTCTTAAGTTTTAGGGTATTTGGCCTGCTCTTTATTGGTGGCCTTTCTTTATTCCACTGGTTAATATGAAGAGAGAGGAGCATTTATTCCTGATCATGAAAAGCCTCCCAAAGCACACACAGAGGTGTAGCAGTGTGACTGGTCTAAAAGCAAGAGTTCAAGGCAGCCACCTCCAAACCTCTTACTGGGTTTGTCAGCCAATGCCATCATTCCAGGAGAGAGATGGCATTATGGGATTTGGTTGATCATGCAGTAAGCATAGTGAAACTGAGACTCCAGACTCTTCACAAAAAATTCTATGCAATTTCTCATGCCTTTTTAACATTGAAGCACTGACTTGAATGAGACTTTTCTTGTATGGTGGGGAAGAGTGAACATACTCATAAAAGGCAGCCCACAGTGAAGGCAAAACAGAATTGCCCCCCTCCAGTATGTTTTGAAATTGTTCAACTTTAAAGGTTCATTATTAGAGCAGATAGTTTTTCTTTTCCAGTGATAACTTCCATTTTTTGTTCCCTCTATGCAGCTGGCAGTTGGAACAGGTTGGAAGAATTATGGAAATCTTTGTTTTTGGCAGCCAAGGAACAAATGTTCTCTGAGGCCACTAGGATGGAGCGTGTATTCTGGTAGAAGGGAGGATTAGGCAGTAATTTGTGCCCTGTCCAAAAGCAGGGTGTCTGTGGGGATAAAGTGGTGAAAGAGTTCTTGTATTTTTCCTCCTACTGCACAGTTCAGGCAGTTTAAAAAGAGCCAAAGCATTCCTTGTTTGCTGTGCTCTGATTGTGAGCAAGGTGACTAGACTGTCTCATCTCAGTTAATGAGCAGAACCACTGGAAGAGTAGTGATAGAGTTCAGGTCTTGGAAAAACTTTACCTGTGTCAATATTATTGGGAAGTAAATTGCATGTGTAAGGAAGACAGCCAATGGAGCTAAATCTCATCCTGTGTAAACTGTCTCATACATGGGTCTTTTTTTCTTCTATTGTTGTTCTTCTAATATTTGGAGAGTCCAAATATTGAGCAACTATAAATCCAGCTCTCTTCAGCCAAAGTCCTTGGTTCTGTGGATGCCAGGGACAGAGCTCTGTTAACCACAGAATCCAATCACAGCTCTCATCTGCTGCCTGCAGAGCCAGCCCTGCTTGTTTTGCTAAGTTGGAGATGTGAATTTGTGGCAACTCTCACAGTGCTTTTGTCTACAGTAAGAAATCTGTATGAGTGATTGCCTGAACTGCTCATTATGAATGAAGTTGCTAACTTTGTGCATGGCTTCATGAAAATACAGTCAGACACTTAGTAAAGTACTAGCTGTTCAGGAGTCATCTCTGCCTTTGCTTGGTGAGGCTCTAGAATAAAGAAGGAAAGACTGACAGATACAGCACTTTACTTGATAATATATGCTGTCACCAGCTCTTCTGTGTCTGCACAAGCCACAGTAACTTCTGTTTTGTTAAGCTGAACTTTACTTATCCCGAGTTTTGCTGTGATTTGGGCTTTTTGGGAAAGGATAACTGGCTAACAGAATTCAGTTAGCTTTTGGGGAAATCTTGCTTAGCTGGTGTTCGAGAAGTGTTTTGGTTATCTGAAGTAGCTTCACCAAACCTCAATGAAACCCACTTGATTGGGAAATTCCTAGCTAGTTCAGTTCATTGTTTAGCAGTTCTTACTGCTGACAGGATGGTTAGACCAAGTTGAGATACTGGGAGTTGGACTTGCTGAGACTTTGGCTTGTTCACTGTGGTTACTCTGTTAACCAGCACTGGGGTTTTGGTAGTGCCTGCATACAACATACAAGAGCTTGTCAGTGCTGTTGTAATGTTGCTAATTAACAGCAGTGAGAAGAGAGACTCAGCAGTTACAGCAATTTTGAGGTTTCCATACAAAACATGCTTTTTTGTGTGCTTGTGGTGGATTGACCCTGGCTGGATACCAGGTGCCCACCAAAGCCTCTCTGTCCCTCCTCTCCTCAGCCGAGAGAGAAAACATAACAAAAGACTTGTGGGTCAAGAGGACAGGGACAGATCACTCAGCCATTACCATCACAGGCAAAACAGACTAGACTTGGATAAATTAGCTTCATTTATTACCAGTCAATAAAAGTAAGATGAGAAAAAACACCTAAATTTGAAAACACTTTCCCCCCAGCCCTCCCTTCTTCTCAAGCTTAGCTTTACTCTCAAATTCTCCAACTCCTCTCCAGAGCAGTGCTAGTGGATGGGTAATGCAGGTCATGGTCAGTTTATTCCACATTGCATCTGCTGATCCTTCCTCCTCAGGGGAGGGATTCCCCACTCTTCCTCTGCTCCAGTGTGGGGTCCCTGCCTTGGAACACAGCCCTCTGTGAAGTTCCCCAGCATGAGGCCTTCCCACGAGCTACAGTTCTTCACAAACTGCACCAGTGGGGTCCCTCTGTTGGGCCAGCAAGAGTCCCCTCCCGTGGGGTGCAGTCCTTCGCTTCCAGGAAAGGGCACAAACAGATGAGCTGAAAGATGCTCTAGAATGTGTGTCTGTGCTATACAGTGTAACCGAGCTTACCTGTCTTTGAGAAAGTACCTGAAAGTAAGATGTACCTTTATTTTCTTTAAAATGTTCCTCAACAAATAAACAAAGTATCTTCTTTTCATTCTGTTGATAAAATTACTCCATTTGCTGTCCTTATGTCAAAGCTAGTCAAACAGCTTTATCTCTGGATTGCCCTTGCCTAGTTAAGAAACCTGTAATTAAAAAAAATCCAAAACATTAATATACCTGTCTAAACAGAGACCTCAGTTCATGCATGTCAGCAATACTTCATATGCTACTGATCTTCAGAAGCAGAAAAGTGTTTTTGTCTCCTGGTGATTGGGGGGTATGGAAGGGGGACTCCTTGAGATTGTCTCCTGGTGATTGGGGGGGTATGGAAGGGGGACTGGTCAAGGCACTTTTGCACGTTTTTGGCAGTACACAGTCTGCATTGATTGACTGTACTTTTACAATTAATGTTGATGTAGCTGGGTAGTGTGGGTTTCAGTTGAAAAAATAATGGGTTTCTTTTGGGTTTTACTTGTAAAAAGTGCAGTTCAGAGTCTGGTAAATGCTCTAATAGCTGCTTATTCATGTGTAATAGCAATTAGGTTGAAGGACTGTATGAACAATAAGTAATTATGGGTTAACTTATTTTTGTGCTTTTGTTATTGTTTCCAGGAATGCCTTTTGTTAACATCAGAAAATCAATGTTTTCCTTGGTAGTAGGAAGGTGGGGGAGGAGAGGAAAACTAGCATTTGTTGTAAATCTGAGAATATCAAAATGTCAGTGGTGATGACAGTGTAGTGTCTGACTCTACAGGTACTGTTAATATGGGAGTACTGCTGGGCCTGTGTCTGTTCAGTGTGGATATACATCAGGTGATTTTACTAGAGAAACTTGTAAACATTTGTTAAAGCTTTTATGTACATATATTTTGTGTGTGTACATATGTATATAATATATAATAATTTAAATACCGTTCAAGGAAAAATTTGCATCTTCTTCAAAGGGGCTATATGGGGTGACTTGGTTATAGAAAATGAAAGGCTACATTTAATTTCAGTGTTTGGTTATGGAAGGTTCAGACTGCTTTGGCACATTTAAATCAGGTGTTTACCTTCAAGCATATACATAACTTCACTGACTCATAAAGCATGCTTACCTATACTTTGAATATATGTTACTTACCTGAGGTCTCGCCACACTAAGGCTTCTTCAGGTCTGTCTTGCCTCCAGTAGAGCACCTGGCTTTATCAGTTCTCATCAGAAACCCTTTATTCAGGGAGCTCTTTCAGAGCTCTGTTGAAGTGCTTCCTTTCTCCAAACTCACTGTAAACTTGCCAGCTCATCATGACTGTGGTGCTTCCTTGTGTGCTTGGTCAGGGCAGCTCTGATGACTTCTCCTTCTCTGTCTGCAGCTGGGGGGGCTCTGTGGGACCAGCAAGAGGCTGGTTCAAGTCTGTGTAGGTCTTCAAAGGATATTTGCTGAGAGTCAGCCTTGCACATCTAGCAACAGGAAACTGGTTCTTCAGAGATGTCTGAGCAAGAAGGAAAGGTGGTGTGGACTCCAAGTACTTAATAGAAAGAGGGCTGAAATCAGAATAGCTCCAGGACCATCTTTGAATCTGAACCATCTTTTCATCTTTGAAGTTGAGGTTTATTCCAAGATTGAGAATTTGCTATACTATACCAGTCTGCTGGTATAAGTTTGATTCCTTGTGATAATTTATTTCTTGAAGTCCAAAACAAGTGTGAATTTGAACATTTCCTGACATTGACTTGTGTACTTCTGCTCTTACTGTTTAGAGAAACCACTGTGATTGAGGCAAGTATTGCTCCCACTTTGCATACTTCCCTGTTAGCATTCCCATGCCGTGCTCTTGTAGCAGTCTGCATTTGGGCAACCACAGAAGCAAATGAACCGACACTGTCTCTTGGCACCCCCCTCTGAGCTGGAATAGGAGCCAGCATAAATGGCTTAATAGCTCAAGTCCCTGGCAAGAACAGCTTGGAAGATAATACCTTATTTGTAAAAACTGAAAGTTAACCTTTTTTGTTGTTTTGCAGGCGGGTCATGCAGATGTAGGATTTGAGTAGATGGGGTTTTGCTGTTTCACTGCTCTCTATCAGTATGCTTAGGAAGATATTTTGAGGCGCTTGAGGAAGAGCAAGAGCTAATGTTTATTTTGGCAAGTCTTACTGTGGAAAGTGAACTTTCTCAGTCTGCATTTATTTTTTCCAGAACCCTCATCCCTCCCTCCTGCCTATCAGAGAGAACCATTTTACTGACCATGTAGCTGAATTCATCTGTTGTCAGTTGGGCTCATTCTACTAGCACGATATACATAGCAAAATCGTGAATTCAGATTATGCTGAATCACAGTGATGATCTGCAGATGTTCCTCTAGGATGCCAGCCAGCAGAACACAGGCTCTAGGCTTCCAGCAACATTTTCCTGCAGAGTGTGGATGATACAGAGCCTCTGGGTGCAGTCTCTGAAGTGGGGAGCATCAGAAGCCAGCAAGTGGATACTTTATCCTGAGCAGCCACTGGGCAGTTGTGGTAGCTATGCAGTGGTGCTAGGTTTCCTACCTTTGGAAGTGGGATATGCCTTTGCTGGCTCTTACCTGGTTCTAGGAGGCTAACAGATATGTTTGAGGGAAACAAAACTCTTTAGAGAAAATCCTCTTCTTCTAAGAATGGCCTGAGGGTTAAGGTACTCTTTTAGTGTAGCAGCAGGCAGGTTTGGAACAGGCACTAGATCTTCAGTGTCTGTAGGCTGGAGACATTGCCTTGTCACTGGGCTGCTGGGTGAGTTTTTTCTGTCTCTTCTATTTAAGCTGTTTCATGTTCTTTAGCTAAACATTTATAGAACAAGACTCCTCTCATTTTTTCCAAAGTTCCAAAGATTTTAATGAGTTGATAATTTCCTACTATGAAATGAATTGGGAGACTTTCTGCCTTGTACTATTTCAGCCTTTCAGTATTTTTGTAGTTCATTATAGCTTCTTAATGTGGAGTAGAGTCCATGTTGCTGAGTGTTCTCTTCTTTGGTAAATGGGTGGTGTAAATTGGATGAGTCCAAAAGAAGAGCAATAGGAAGTGCTGTCACCTCAGTTTAGACCTACGTGTGTGTTTGACCACTCATAGACTTTTAGCAGTGTATTTGATAGTTGTTCAGGTGACAAAACCCCTCCCAGTAGCTAGCTGAAATATGTACAACAGTTTAGGTGGGAAACTTGGCTTTAGATTACTGACTCACTGCTTCACATGGCAAGTTGTGCAATTTTAGAAAGGTTCTGGCTTGTAAATAAATGTTTGGCTACTAATCAGTATGGAAAGACGATGGGAGGAATTTTGAGAGTTTGTGCCTAAGTCCCTTGAAAGTTCATTAGGAAGTAGCTCTTCTATCCTGTAAAATACCTTTTCATGGAAAAGCCTGCTGCTGTGCAACAAGATTCCCTTCCAGAAATTTTACTTTCTTTTTGAATCTGAATTCCTAGGTTTTGTTTAAGAGGTGTACTATCACATGTGTTTTGGGGATGTTTTTCAATGTTTAAAATGCTATTTTTTTTTTAAATAATGGTATTTATTTTCAAATTTATTTTACTTTAAAGTATGATTATTTCATAAAGCATTTTATTAATTTTCTGTATGTCTATGTGCTTGCCTATATATATA
The DNA here is from genome assembly GCA_013397295.1 of Polioptila caerulea. Classification (NCBI taxonomy): domain Eukaryota; kingdom Metazoa; phylum Chordata; class Aves; order Passeriformes; family Certhiidae; genus Polioptila; species Polioptila caerulea. The sequence continues at coordinate 509,511 of VYXF01002938.1, read as the reverse complement.
TACACACATGTATGTTAGCTGTTACAGAGTATTTACTTTGTACTGGTACCTGTCTGTTGAAACATGGATACATAGCTCTACATGGGACTTACATGTGTCTCCTCCTGCAGCTCTGTTCTTCATTCCAATAAACAGTGAAGAGCTGGCCTTTCTTTATGTGCTTTTTGAATTGGTCTCCATTGCTCAGAAGCCGGATGGCTTTAATGACCTTAATATAACTAGTGGTTTGGGTCCCTCCCAGCCCGAGCTGTATTCTACAGAGGTAGCAGGCTGTTCCACGTCCAGGTCTCTGAGGTGTCAGACGGTGTCAGTCACTTGTCATGAGCGAATACCAGCTCATACAGTGACACCAGAATCTGGGGAAGCCACACTGAAACTTGTGTTAAAGAAGAGCTTCTCTTCGATGGGACAGGCCCAGCGTTCAGAGACTGTACAGGAAGAGGGTTTGCTAGCAGCCTCACTTGTAACCAAGGGTGAGTTGTTGTTGGCCGTGGACCAGTGATAGAAAATAGAGCCAGATTCTTTTGTGATGTCAGTATCAAAAGATGTGGTTATATCACTGAACACTTGTAAACTGTTTGGATGAAATATTAATGGAGTTTGGGGGAGATGCCGGTCAGTAGCTTTTTTTTTCCCTCTCTTAATGTGACCTTGGTAAGGGCTGGAGTGTTCCTCTGCAGGATTCTCATACAGAGGAACTGCAACACCAAGTGCAGGGAGGACCTGAGGATCCCTGACACACCACATCTCTGTGAAAACACAAATGCCTTTGGAGCCCACATAAGCAGTGCTCTGGCTTCTCACAGACTCGAGCTGGGAGAGGGAAGGAAGCAAGTCAGCTGACAAGAGGGGAGAAGCACAGGCTCTCTTTGGGTTATGTGGATGATACCCTCTCTGCTTAGGAAGGGGAGAGCATAACAAGGTTCAAGAGCAATGGGTTTTTATCAGGGTGAAGTACAGGACTTAGTGGTGCCTAACCATTTCGTTGCAACACTGATTGGACGTGGCAATGTGTCTGTGGTACCTGCTTAGAGCCCTTGGTAGAAATCTGAGGAGGATAGAAGACAGAAGGACACTGACCCAGGTGCTAAGAACTGTCCTTCTTCAGGTATCCCACTCTCACCTTTATCCCTTTTTTTTTTAGCAGATAGGTCTGTGGTCTCTCAGATATGGACTATATAGTACTAAATAGCATAGCTGAGTTCCTGATGAGCCACTGCTCATTTTCCAGACCTTTACCCCTTACTGCCCATTTCCAAGTGAGCAGCCTGCAAGGCTGTAGATCTGAGACATCTGCTTCTTCCTCAGACTGTGTAGTCAGGCATTTCAGAAATCCTCAGGAGGAGGTGATAAACAATGGGGGAGCATAAGCCTCCTTTCTGTAGGAATCCAGAGCTACATGTGGAGTCAGTGAGATATTTTATTTCCTGCATCCTGTTTCCAGATCTGCAGCCAGTAGGTTTCAGGCAGAGTGTGGTGACCAGTAGAGGGTTTGGCTGCAATAGCTGAGCAAGGGGGAGAGTGCAGAGGCAACAGCTGCATTCTGTGATTGAGACAAGCGTGACCAGGGGTAGTGGGACTGAACTCTGCAAATGGGGAACATTCTGGAATGTGTGTGCACTCCCATACATATGTTTATGCAGGCATTTAAAGGAAAGGATTTTTAAGGCCTCAGATGTCATGAAACTTACCCGGGGTGCTTAACTAGTCTGAAGTCTCAAAATTCCAAAACCCAGGAAATAGCAAATGATGGTGTGGAAAGAAAATTTCTACATGCAATCATTAGAAAGACATAAAACAGTACTGGAAAACACCAGTTCTATATTAATAACATTTTATGTTGCTTTTGCTAGGTGTCTTCACTCCTAGTGACGCAAAAGGCTAAAAGGACTGCTTTGAGGACACTTGTTAATATGGCCTGGGTGCTCCTGACTCTGGTTATGTTTATGCATTTAATTGTTTAGGCACAAGACTACAGCAAATAGAAAATCATACCCATTGCTAGTCTCAAGATACTGAAGACAAATGTATAAATCTTGGTATTTCTTGTAGTTTCATAATCAGTGGTATGCAGATGTTTGCCCATTTGACCTAATTAATTTTTTCTTCTGTTTAAATAAAATTGGAGTGAAAACCAAAATAATTCCTTTCTAAAATGCTTGAATTTTGGATTCTCACTCTGAGTTTTTTCAGTCTTTCTGGTGCAAAAAAAATAGCTTAAACTGCATCAGAAAAAATGTGTTTATCTCAGTCTTCATGTGCAGTTCTCTAGTAGCATTTCTTTATAACAAGAAACAAAGTCAAACATGAAATACAGGCCATGTGTCTCTGATTCTGTTGATTTTACTTTTACCTGAGGCATGTGGAAGTTTGCAGGCAAAGCAGAGTGATAAAATATATATGTGGAGTGATAGGAATCCCGTTTGAAAATGAGATGTAATTCTGCAGAGAAGGTAGAAATAGAGAAGATGAAAGCATAGTGCAGGCTGCTACAATCTCATTACATACTGTCATGGTTTAATCCCAGCCAGCAACTAAGCACCACACAGCTGCTCATTCACTGCCTCCCCATGGGAGAGAGCTTTCAGTGGCTTTGTGTGCTGAGCCTGACATCATATGATATGGAATATCCCTTTGCTCAGCTGTCCCAGCTCTGTCCCCTCCCAGTTTCTTGTGACCCTCAGCCTCCTTGCTGCTGGGNGATAAAATATATATGTGGATGGATAGGAATCCCGTTTGAAAATGAGATGTAATTCTGCAGAGAAGGTAGAAATAGAGAAGATGAAAGCATAGTGCAGGCTGCTACAATCTCATTACATACTGTCATGGTTTAATCGCAGCCAGCAACTAAGCACCACACAGCTGCTCATTCACTGCCTCCCCATGGGAGAGAGCTTTCAGTGGCTTTGTGTGCTGAGCCTGACATCATATGATATGGAATATCCCTTTGCTCAGCTGTCCCAGCTCTGTCCCCTCCCAGTTTCTTGTGACCCTCAGCCTCCTTGCTGCTGGGGTGGGGTGAGAGGCAGAAAAGGTTTTGATGCTGTGTAGGAAATGCTGGCGGTATCTACAACGTCCTTGTTTTGTAGCTACTGTGAAGATAATTAACTCAATCCCAGCCAAAACCAGCACAGGTACTTAGCTTTTTTTTTTGTTATTTTTTGAAGTTCCTCTGAAATAGTGATTCCTTTGTTCTGCCCATACCTGTCTAGCTTTTTGGAGCTGGGAGATTTTGACTGAACTATTTGGAAATTAGAAAATCATCTATAATTAAAAATAGAAAATAATTAAAATTCATATTCTGGTGTTGTTCTACTTTATGAAAAAGATGGAGTGACAAAATTGTAAACTTTAGTTTCTCTTTTAATAGACAAAGCTAACTCTGTGACTGAGATTAGAGAAGCATTGGCAGAGGTCAAGTCAGTTAGACCTGGAATTCTTGGTTTGCTGGGGTAATATTTCCTTATTAAAGGAAACAGTTGCAGTGTGCAGATGAGGAACTGTGACGTTTTTGGGGTGTAGGAAAGCATTCATCCCTAAGCCTACAGATGGGAAATCCTCCCAACACCAGATCATTGTGTGCTGTTTAATGGGGAATTTTCTGATCCCCCTTGCCAAAGACGCGTTTTCAGATGTCAGAAGTGGTGGAGCAGATGTCACACACAATCTCCACTCTGACAGACTTTACTGGGACAGGGTATTTTCCCAAATTGTATCTTTCTGGCAGCCCCTATGCTTTCATAAACTAATTTTCCTCTCTGTGTATTTGCGAGGAGGTTTTTGTTGTTGTTGTTTTTAGGAGTGAGGAGCATCTGACAGAGTTTTGAAGTGTGGAATTTAAATCTGCCAGGTTTTGCAGCAGTGGCGAGACACAAGACTTGTTGTGATTCTTTGATGCTTGAGATGCAGACAGTGCAACCCATCCTATTGTTGTATAGAATGGAGTGTTTGTCAGCTTTACCCCAGGTCTGGCTGGCTAGAAGGTGTCTGTGGGCCAAACACCTCTGATGCTGGTACCAGTGTGAAGGTGATGGGCATTCTTTGGAAGCTTAACACAGCAGCAGTGGGATTTCACTGCTCTTTGGAGACAGAAAGGAAACTTCTGTAAAGGCTGGCCACATATTTCAGGCTGTGACAGGTGAGCTCTGACATATTTTTCTGCAGTGGTTAAAGGCCGTTCCTGTAACTGTCTGCCTGCTGGACGTTGCTGCTTACAGTTAAGGTCAGCAGGACAGAGCATGTGCCAGCCCTGTTGATGCCCTGGTTCAGGTTCATGGTAGCTTAAACCTGCATAAAATAATATGAATTATTTCATTTGGTAGGGGAGAGAAGTAAAACTCTGCCAAAAGTAGTCCGGTCTTCTCTGCAGCGTTCCCTTGAATGCTATTGAAATGCTTCATTTTACAAGGCAAGTGAAAAGTCTCATTTGGATGTGTGTAATAGCCTTAGAAAAAACACCCTGTCAGTATTTCACGTCAGGATATAATGAGAAACTGAGAGTGATCTCCTATTCCAGGTTGTGCATTTGGAAATTTGTACTAGAAATTAATGACCCATTCATATAAGGGATTTTGTAGTTTGTTGAGTTTTTTTTCATTAATTTCTTTTTCTTGAAAAGAAATTTTTTTTTTTTCTTGAAAAGAAATTTTTGCCGTGATTTGCAGTGACATTTCAGGAACAGAAATGCAAGCAGGGGATGGTGAAGAAGGACAAAGCATGTAAGCTGACACTGAAGCTGAGAATCTCTCATATACAGTATTTTTGGTGTGTTTTAAATTTAGTACTTGTATTAACTTAATCTTGGCCAGTGCAGAAAATCTTCTGTCAGAGATCTTTCTCCAACCATCCCTTTGTGTGCATGCTGTTGGTGGCATGTAAAGTGCTGATCTCCACTGGCTGTAGGTGCCTTTAGGGCTCAGCTGAGGCTCCCATTTTGATGTTCCACAACTCGCACAGGAAGAAGCTTTGCTGAAGAACTCCAGATGAGAATAGCAGCTCAAACTTAGGTCCAAGCCTAGAGATAAAGCTTGTTAACTTCAGTGGGACATAGTTCATAAAACTATGGATGTGCTATAGTCTTTTGCCACATGATTAGAAACTAAGTAATTGTTAAATACTAAGATTAAAATAACACAAGAAGAAAAACACTAGTTAAGTCAATAAATCAGTTGGCGGTACAATCAGAAAATTAAATTTTTTAGCTATTGAGTATAGCCATAAAAGATGATGCTTTTAAAAATTGGTGCAGCATTGACATTTTCTTTTTAATGTATCATCTGTATTTTATGTAACAGGCAGTGCTGGTCTGAGTTATATAAACGAGCAAGTGTTTTATGTATGTTATTTCAATTATCTGTCCTTGGAGAAGGTGAATGAAAAATAGCTCCAACTCAGTTTTAGCATCTTCATTTTGACAGTTGTAATATGCATATTAATGAAGTGTACGAAGTGTAGAGAAATGGGTCCGTTTGTAAAAGCTGGTGTTCTCTTAGTTCTTTATCTTAAAAGGGAAAGAAAAAAGGGAGAAAGGAAGAAAGAAGCAGAGGGTGTGTTTCATGTAGCATGCCAGGTCTTTTTGAAAGAGCTTGCAATTGCAAGCTAGCTGAATCAGCACCACATTTATTGGGGGAAGGCTATAATCATAGTAACACCTGCAGTGTGCAGCAAAGAAGAGGCACATCACATTCTGGCAAGGTGTTGAATGAAGTTTTTATGTCTGGTTTTAAATCAAGTCAGAACATTGCTACAAAGAGTAGAATTGGTTAAGTAGTAGGGTTTAATCAGCAAAATTAATTTCAATTTCAAGAATTATTTAGCTAATATATTTGAAGAAACCTTAGTTGAGAGGCATGAGGCTTTCACAGAGTGTCATTATTTGGACTAATTTGCTTCCTACAAGATGCAATCTTAAAATGTACAATTTTGGTACAAAATTGATAACATATAAATTGAAAAAGAACCTGAGGATTTTAAGGGAGAAAGATCTTTTCCCATTACTTACTGGTTTTTATAGATTGATAAACTTTAAGGCCAGAAGAGTTTGTTAGCTCTCTGAGTGAGCTTGTTTCTGTGTTGTATGTTTGGTTCTTCAGATTTTGCTTTTTTTTGTTAATGCTGTTATGAGATGCTGCATTGGATTAAGTGTATAGAGTACATTGATCATTTGTCTCTAACATTGCAGAATCTGCTCAGTACTAGATACAAGAGCAAACTGGTTGAATTCCTTAACTATTCCTTACCATGCAGTTATCTCTCAAACAGAGAATAGGACCTGTCCAGCATGGGTTTGATGTCACTAGGTAGAAGCCATGCTTTTATAAAGGCTGGCAAGGGAGATGAAGGGAGATGAAGACTTGGGGTAACTTTAGAGCTGATTTTACCAGTCTGCATGGGAAAATTGATTATATGTATCTCATGTTCCTTGCCCCTTTGGCATGAGAAATAGCTGACTGCAAAAGACAAGAAGTACATTTTTAAAAAGTTGTCTGGGGACTGCAGGCTACAAGCATTTATCATCATCTTTCTTTTGTTGTTGAAATATGCTAGTAGTGAAAATGGAATTGCCCTGAATTTACCTTCTGTGTGATCTTCCTGCCTGCTCTGCCCAGATGTTTTTAATTCTGCTTCTACCCTTTGGGTGGGCTTGACAAACAAACTAATTTGAGCTCTTTCATTCTTGATGTAAGGAGGCGCAGGAAGGGCAGCCTTCCACCTTGAGATCGCGGCAGACAGTAAAGCCTTCAGGGTGACACAGTGGCCCAGTTGCCAAGAAGGCTTATCAAACATAGTGAGACTCCAGTCTTGGCTAAGCATTTGAGCCACTGACTTAATACAGGTAAAAGGTATTTGAGTTCTAATAGGGCATCTGTTCATGGTATAGTAAAATCAAGGTGGCATGAGCATTACTAATTTCAAGCATGTCTTTTTTATAGCTGGCAATGGAAATGGTTACTTTTGTCTTTTGACTCTTCATCAGACCAAAACTCAAATGAACTTCTTTTTCTTCTTCCTGTTATCTCTTCCCCATATGCTTCCTCAGCTCTCATCTCTTTAGAAGTTAGAAAATGGGTGCATACAGAAATTAATTATAAGATTTAAATGTTGTGTTGAATACTGTAAGAGAAGTGCTTAATTTCTGGAGTTTGAACTCTACTAAACTTCTGTGTTTCAAAGAAGAAGTTAAGGGAGGACTGTTTAAGGGCATTATAAGAGATTTATAAGAATTTTTGGAGCATGTATCAGTCCACGTAGCAAATGCTCAAATGGGGAAAGGGAGGTGTTCCAGCTTAAAAACTTAAAATGAACTTAAGGGTTCATTCTCATGTATCTGTACCTATACCTTTTTTCAGTGTACAGTAGAGTGACTGAACCAAGCTTGTATTTCATTTGACTTAGTCATTGCTGTAATTCTTTGTGTGTGATTTAAATTCGAAATGTGAACATTCAGCTCTGCTCCTTAGTGAAGTTTAAGGCAGTTGGTTTTGCTGGAAACAAGATTAGACAACGGGACTCCTTTCCCTGTGTTAACTCTTCATCATGTGGTAGAACGTCTCTCACTTACCCAGCCACATAACTGGAAATAGAAAGCATATTGCAGGGTTGCTTAATCACATGCAAATTCCATTCATGTGCCCAAGTTTTCAGAGCAGACTTAGAGATTTACATCTATAGACCCTGTAGTTTCAGTGGGAGCTGTGTGACTAAATCCTGTGAATTAGTTTTGAATTAAAAACAAACAACATACACCCATGCAACACTTGTCAGCCTAAACTCCTGGCACATTTAGCTGCTTTTTAGGACTGCATTAATTGATAAATTATTTTGGCAGAAGTTGAGCATGCTGGTGGATGAGAAAACAGGAGCTGTTGAGTTAATCTAAGGTACTCCTGCTCTTTACAGCCTCAGAACAGGGTGTGGGAGACATGGCTGGGAGATGTGTAATACACCTTCTATCCAGATTCATAGCTATAAGGCCTTTTTAAATGTGCTTGCAGAATTAATCTGGGGAAGGTAGGAAATTTGGACTAGCTTTATGTTTTGGCAGGATTGAGCACTGCTGTTCAGGATATTGTGTTCTCATGTTTCTCTAATGCTTACAGGTAAGCATATGCAATTAGTCATTACAGGTGTAGCTTTGACAGGTTGAGACTAAAACCTCCAAATTAATCTCTTTGATTTTTTTTTTTTCTCATTTCAGAGACATTACTCTCCTCTGAATAGAGATGGCAGAAATCAATTCTCCTGTAAATATCAAGGAAAAGGTAGGTTCAAGTTACAGTACAATGCAAACCAAAATTGTATTTGCATACATATTTAATTTCTGCTCTTTCCAACACTATTCACATACTGAACTTTATTATGTATTGACTCTGTGCCTGAAGTTAAGTACACAGGCAGGTATTGATAGGACTAATCTGAATCTTATTTGAAGAGAAACATTTTTACTTTTTTGCAGAGAGACTGTTTTGTCAACTGGTCTTCTCTTATTCCTTTGTAATTCCTGTGCACACTGATGCTGTGGAGAACAGCACTTTGGGATGATTGCTGCTGTACAAAATGCAACCATTGAAGAAACATCCCTGTTAAAAATAATTTTCTGCCCAAATATGTTACAATACTTGAAGCAATTCCTAAAAGTGCAGGACTTGAAAAGAGTAGATTACTTTTTCCTGTGGAAGTATGTCTGCTTTTAACTGCATTCCATGTGCTGGAGTCATCTCCATATCCTTGGCTGGAGATGGAACTTTGTCACCCTTTCAGGAGCAGTAAAGGACCTAAAGCTAATTAGGATATGAGGTAGGTCAGGAGATATTTTATGACTCCCAGCAGGCAGATTGTGAAGAGGCCATATAACCACAGAACTTCTTTTGCTTTCTCTCTCACCTTACAGGAAACAGTTCCTTACCTGTTGCCCTGCCCAGGTGCCTGTTTCTTGAGTACTTTTATCTTACATTTGTTGTTAAATTTTGAATTGTTCATTGTGCTTGAGGATTTGCTTGTCAATATGAATCAATATCTTGGTGATGAATATCTTCCTTAGTCCTTAATAACAGCCTTGGTTTTAAAATTGAGTAGCATGATGATTTTGTAGTAGAAAGTAATATCATAAATTCTTTTCCCTGGTGCCAGAGTGCTCAAAGGTAAACTATAGTAATTCTCAAAATACAACTCAGTAAATCAATTGAAGCTCTGCATATTTACTGTGTAGCTTGAAATTTTTTTACTTGTCAGTTCTACAAGTGCAGGATTTTACAAATCACGTGTTTGTCTTTTGCAAGTTTAAGAATGAAGAACTGCAACAGGAGTTTTTTTCACAGTAGGTATCTTCTGTCCCAAGCGTGTTATCTACTGGGAGTGCCCAAAATCAAATGTTTATGAGCATATGAATCCTGAGGCAGGAAAATAATTGGATCGATACGCTTTGTTATAAATTCTTTCACTCTTTATTCCTTTATCTTCCGTCAGTATTTAGTGCCACTAAATCCCTATGTCAAATTGAAAACTTAGTGTAATAGCAATAGAAATTCCTTTGAAAAATCACTGGAAAATATAGGTTAATAACTTACTGCATAAAGGATTAGTGACCAAACAGCCTAAGCCTCATGCAATGTTCATGTCAGCTGAGAAGGTGTCATTGCACCTGGGCAAGTCCCTGTTGTTTTAAAACAGGATTGCAATGGCTCTGGTATCTTGTATTTGGTTTACTGTATGGGCACAACAAAGTGAAGTGGCTGTAGCTTCAGAAGTCTTTGAGTGGTGCACTAGAAATATGAGGAAAGAGTTGAACAAATAAGTCCTGCAGAGTTGCCTTTGATGATATTTGCACATAAACTGCTAAAACACGAGGATTTCATTTGCATGTTTGAAAGGCAGACATATTTACAGTGTGCTGGTAAGAGAGTCAGAATCACATCCCTTTCTCACTTAGCTTACAGAGCTTCCGTGGTCATGCTTCACAACATTGAAGCAGAGTGAGTTTAAGATTACTTTCATCCACCTTTTGGGAGGCAATATTTCTTGGTAAAAAACCCCAGTTTTATAAATATAATACTTCTGCTGAGCTCCACAAATCCATTGCCATCAATGTATATACAAGCAGACTGGTTTAAAAGAACAGACTAGAATACAGTCCCTTCCCAGTTTTCCATTTCTTCTACCTTAGTGCTTGCAGATCATAACGTACTTAAGACTTTGATCTTGCTAGGACTTGCATGAAGCCAAAGGAGCTGTACATCTGCAAAAACACTTACTCATGTAAGTTTCTGCAAAAGTAGCACACGGGTTTCTCCTTAAATTGAAGATTGTTTCACTGTGATAAAAATATGGTGCAGATCCCATGCAGATTTCAGCATGCTTTTTCTTTTGTTTGGGGGTGGGGGAATGGTTGTTTGGGGTTTTTTTCAGTGGTGACCTTTCCCTGTGTTCTCTCCATGATCAGCTTATAGTTATTCATGAAAGGAAAAGCTCTGTCACTGTTTTAAAGGTGGTGTGAGGCCAGTGCAGACATTTTGGACGTTACACTCACACCCAGGCTCTGTAAGCCCCACCCTGGATTTGAGTCATAAGAGAATGCTACTGTGGTAGTGATACTTGTCTAATTCATTCTTGGCATTTCAGCTGAAATAGTTCATAGAGTCAATAGGTTAAACATTCTATTTTATGTCTTCTTTTTTCTCCCCCAAGAGATTTATATAAATGTTGGCCTGTGATGTTAGGAAGGCTAATGAAAGTTTCCATAGTTGGCAGAGACTCCTGCAGCTGTGATACTCTTGTGGGGGAGCCAGGACTCTTTCAATTACCGTATTTTCATGCATATAACCCACAGATTTTCTGGAATATCTTAAGTTCTGCATTTCAGCAGACACCAAGGTCATTGATTGCCTGCATAACTAGTATAAGAAGTTTACCATCAAGATCTCTCTCAGAATGATTCCCTCTGCCCTGACCCTTGCTGTAGTCTTTCTTCACTATGCCACTCTCCCTCTTGCCTCTGATAACACTCATAATCATCTCTGTGCCTGAAAATAAGGAAGGACTTATTTTTTGTATCGGGATTTTCAGAGACAGAGTGTTATACATAGTTCAGATCATATGCACAAAAGTTCACTGGATTAAGTGATAAAATGAGCCAAACTCATTGGCTTGCATCCAAAATCCATAAAATCAAAGGAGGTATTCAAGCATTAACCTAGTACGTCACCAGAAGAGGTGCTGAGATTCTGAATTACAAGGCTTCTAAAGAAGAAGCAATTGGAGTGAGGAAGACAAGTGATGTATTGTCTCCTGCAACAATTAGGCCCACTTAGTTTAACAAGAGAAGAGTGAGTATGAGGCACTCCCCAGAATAACCATTCATCTCTGGCATGTGACTTTGGTTTTGATCCAAAGAAATATCAGGAACTGTTTAAACTTCAGGACTTGCTTTTGGGCCCATCTTTTTCCTTTTTATTTTATTTTCTTTTTATTTAAAATGTATTTACTGTGTGTCTAACATGTTTGAACAAGTAAAATCTGCTGTCAAATGGAATTAGCAAAATATTCATTCACATGAAAACTCTCATTTTGAGATTCTGTTAGAAGTGAAGTTTTGCTGAAGTTCTCCTGAAAGGCTTGCTTTCTCATTTGTCATTTCAAGTGTCAGAGCTGGAGGAGCAGATGGGCAGCACTGCAAGAAGGAAATTTTATTCAGATGTGGTTTTGGAGGTTTCACAGTTTTGTTTACATTACCCCATAAATATGGTTTTCATAAGCAATAGTCAGCATGCAAGGAAAGAGTAGGATTTAGAGTGAAGGAATGGAAGTAGTATGTAAATTTCAAGTCATGCATTACAAAAGTAGATAGTTTCCAATCTGTGATTTCACCTTCTCCTTAAAGTTGACCTTTGCAGCTGTTCTTCGCCCATGTGTTGAAGTAGATGGACTGTTGAAGATGAGAAAAGTTGATCAAAATGCACTTTTGTCACTTGATGAGCCATTTACCTTGGGTTAAGGATATCACAGACTCATGTCTGTAAATGGTGCTGTCATCACTCAAGTAGAACAGTTCTTACTAAGCCAAACTTCTCAGGAATCCTGAAAGAACATATTAGAATGTCTGGCTTTCTGTTTGATGGATAAGGGTGAAATAATGCATCCATGACGAGTGCCTAGAGAAGTTTACTGCAGCAAGTAGAACTTCTTCAGGGCTTACTAGGAATAAATGATCTGAAGGTATCAGGTTGATGAACAGATGTGGCAGAAAGAGAGGCACAGATCTGATCAAAACTCTTGTTTTGCTCCAAGGGAATATTAGCAACACTTGTTCAGTTTGTCAGGATGAACCCAGTAAAGCTTCTGGGAAAATGTATCCAATGTAAGAAACAGCCTGTTAATGCAACCAAGTCAAATTGTATTCATGAAATATGTTTGTGTAGAAGTTCAAAACCTTTTTAAAAATTCTATCACAAAGTGCATTTCAAATGCATTTTCTTGCTTAATGTAGCCAGGACATCTGCTAATGCTAAATTCCTCGATTATGGAAACCAGCAGTGTTCTGCAGGCAACCCTTCATCCCTGCTTCACTTAGAGGATTTGGGAGAAATTGGGGATGTAATCGAATTGAATGATATGTATGTGTACATAAAAATTTGCTACTGACATGCAGTAAAAGTAAAGTAGGAAATGTCTGTGTTTATTGATAACCATACTTATAAGTTAATTTAGTTCTTAACTTAGAGAAAGTCTGTTGATCCTAATTTTTAGTACAAAGTGATGGTGGATCAGCATTAGTTTTTCTAACCAAGCATAAATAAGAATATTTCTGTTTAAGTGACCATAATAGTAACTTACTTCAAGGGGATTAGAGCAGCTGTGTTCAGGGGTTTCAGAACAGCCGTGAGCTTTCAGCAAAGAAGTTTAATTTATCACTGTGTCAGAAATACATAAACAAACTCTCTGAACCCCGGATATGTTACTTATTCACCAGAAACATCCTCTTTGAGATGATGCCAAGGGGGACCAGATGGAGCAGAGCAGCAAACAGGCAGTGATTGACTCCATGTTGTTACAGTTGCCTGGGAACCATTTGAAACTTGACAGAGAACGTAAAAGGGCTTAGAGGAATACACATCACTGTCAACTTGGTTCTGCTTGTGGAATAGGTAACCTGGTGTCACAACTTCCAGGCAGGCTCTGTTTCTTTTTGACCTGGAGTCTTGTGAGATGGGTGTTTGTGAGGACTTAAAGTAAGCTACCATGAGAGGGTAGAATTCAGCATCCTTTTCTGTGTGCTTTAACCCTCAGAAGTAACCTGTTACTGATTCATTTAATTATTCTTTTTTTAGGTGAGCCAAAAATTTGCCCCAAGTGAGTTGTTTAACAGTAATAATCAGAAAAATAATAAAATAATTTATCTGATCAAACCTTGGGGATTTTATTGTGAGGTAGAAGCTTATCTGAGGGGACTTGAAACCTTTTTCAGTTTTGATTTTAATTCTGGGCAGTCTTCAACATTTTTTGTAAGAGAGAGATAAAAACATCCTCATAGCTGTGGAATTCTGGTCCTGATGAGACACAGTCTGGCTCAGATTGCAGCAAGCATAAGCAGGACTTGAGCTCTGAATCCTGGATTTAAATGGAGGTGGACCTGGGTTCTGTCTTTCATGTTCTTGACTGTATACAGTTTTTTTCAAGATCATAGATTTATATTTTAGATCTGTGATTGCTTTAAAGTAACTTTTGTAAGCTGAAATTCTGAGAAAGTTTTCTTAGTAGTAAACAAGGTAATGTGCTTTCCTGTTAGACTTCAGGAGGGAAAGCCCAGGAATTTAACTACTGTCGGTGACAGATTCTCAACTAATGCTGACATTAATAGCATTAATTATCTGTGGTTCTGAAGGTATGTTACTGAATTCTCTTGGTGTCCCGGAATGCTGTCTGGCATCCAGATGATGACAGCAGTTCACTGGGAATCTACACTGGATAAAAACAGGATGTTTCACAAAATAATTAAAATAATTTACTTCCCTGTAGTCTGTCTGGTAATGCTGTTTCTCCTATGATCAGGTTTCAGTAAGTAGGAAAAAAATGTCTTCTCCCACATACAAGGAAATCTAATAAAGTAGACTGCTGATTTAGCCTTTGCCGAATGGCATTAATGCAGTACAATTACTTGGTAAGGGATTCTTTTGCTCTGGTACTTTCTGGTACTTTCTTAGGTACCTGGAGTGCCTAAATCCAGCCCACACTGAGCCCTTCAGTGTAAGTCCACCTTGTCATCTTGCATTTGTCAAGCATTCCTGGAGCTTTGATAAGCTTCTGTTCATCACAGTCTGTGTTAGGTCTCTTATGACCTACAGTTGGAGAAGTGCATTTGTGTTAGGCTTATACTGTCAGGAAGTTTCCTATCCCTCCCTTTGGCTTTTTCTCTCCCTCCATATGCCTTGTCCTCCTCCCAGATATACTGTCAGGTCTCAATTTGAGTCTTACAACAACATCTCAGAAATTTCTGTCCAGAAATTGCTGACCTTTTCATTGCCTGTGTACAACCGTTCCCATGTATTCTGGATTAAAACATTGGTCAAACAGTGCATGTGTTGTAGACCTGATGTTTGGCACACAGGTCTTTGTCTTCGAAATTCTTGAAGAAGTATGGTAACATGATGCCATTTTGTTCCTAAAAATTGACAAGACAAAATACTTTATTTTGGAACAAAACTTTTTGGGATCTCTTCTCTGTTGGTTCTGAACAGAGTTGGTTATATATATATATAAATATATATGTATATATGTGTGTGTGTGTATGT
>VYXF01002938.1:380167-494696 GCA_013397295.1 Polioptila caerulea | reverse complement strand
TTCATTGCCTGTGTACAACCGTTCCCATGTATTCTGGATTAAAACATTGGTCAAACAGTGCATGTGTTGTAGACCTGATGTTTGGCACACAGGTCTTTGTCTTCGAAATTCTTGAAGAAGTATGGTAACATGATGCCATTTTGTTCCTAAAAATTGACAAGACAAAATACTTTATTTTGGAACAAAACTTTTTGGGATCTCTTCTCTGTTGGTTCTGACAGAGTTGGTTATATATATATATAAAAATATTTATGTATATATATATGTATATATGTGTGTGTGTATGAGTGTATTAATTTTGATGCATCCTACTGGTTGCAGATTAGTTTTCATCTGCTCACCTCCATAAATCACTGCACAAATCTCGAAAGAAGAAACACTAACTTGTAGATATACAGCATATATACGCAAGAGAAGCAGATTAAAAAAGTCTAAGCAACTTCTGATTTGGGATTTCCTAGGTCTTGAGTGCTTTCCTTTGCAATCTGATGTTCTTTTCCTGAGGAATTCTTTCATTAAACTTCTCAATTTTTTATATTTTCCAAATAGATAAATATGTTTTTGTGCAACAGTCAACAAAAAGTATTTTTGGGTTTTGTTTAGTAGAACTGTTGAACTTTACAGTATATCATTCCCTAAATCACATCTTTTAGTAGATATACTAAACCAGGGCTGTGTCCACGATGTTGTCATATGCTAAATTTCTTTTCTCTGTACTGTTAAGCATTTTTCCTAAGATCATCATCCCGGTTGTTTGGGTTATCTCCACAACTAGAATGCTTCCATAACCTTTTTGTATTTAATTATAGTACTACTTGGATGAAGCACAGTTTATCTTTTAATTCTGTTTTTTCTATAATCAAAAAATTCTTAACAAAGATCACACAGTGCAAACAGAAAGTCTTTGGTTGATTTTGGAGTCTGAAACGTAGCCTGCTTGGTTGAGTTCTTGTGTGTCAGTGTCCTCTACCCTACAGATATTCTTCTTGTCTTTAGGAAGTGCACTCACTGTGTGGCGAGTTGCTTGATCCTCCAAGTGATTTCTCAGCCTCACTTGGTTGTTTCCAGATGGTTCCTGGGGCTTGCAGACCTTTCACAGCAAAGCAGGACCTAGAAACCATGTGAGATCCTTGTGCTTATGTTTAAAGTTGGTTAGAATACTCTAGATATTTCTTTTACTATTTTTCCTGTAAGCAGTTACCACAAGGAGATTATGCAATTTTGAGTAGGCAGAGAGACGATCCACATGATTGTGAAAGAAGAGGGGAGTTTTTTGTGGGAATCTGAAGATGTAATCCACATGGTGAAAATATTTGGGAGCTGCGAGCTTGCAGCTTATGGCCTGTTCTACCTTAGTCTTTGCCAACTTTTATTATGGAGCCAGCTTGGTTCACACTAATTGCAAGTTTATCAGTAAATAGCATGGCTATGCCCCCAGTCACTAGATTAATTAACTCCTTTTTCCAGTGCTTTCTCTTCACATCCTATTGATTTGGGTTAGTTTTCACTTGGCTGCCTGCAGTACATAGCAGAGAGCTGTACTCGTTACTTCCTTCCCCATGCATGCACGTCAGCTGAAGAGAGAAACTTGAGCAGACAGGGGATTTTCTGCAAGGGAGTTTCTGGCAACAACAGCCTCTTGAACAACAGTTCAAGCAGTCCACTTGTCAGCCTAGTCTGTATGAACCTCAATATAAAGTTGCCCCTGTTTAGGAGATACTCTAAAGCAGCCTCTGTTGGCTGGCGACTGAGCTTGTGGGCAGGCCTGGTTCAGTCATAGCATGGCAACATTGGACGGACAATGAGATGTCCTTGGGAAGGAGACAAGCACTTCAGCTCCACTGCCTTCTAAAATATAGGTTTGGCCTGGACTGTCCAAGGCTAGACTTGCTGCCTGAGAGGTGTTGTGGGCAAATGTGAAGCTGCAGAGAGGGGTGTGATGAGTTGATGGACAGGAGCACATTAAATCATCCTAAGTAGCTGTTCTAAAATGTGCTGAAGCCAAGTATGAGCCTTTTGCAGTTCTGAAGCTGAGTCCAGTAGGCATCAGGAATCTGAGCTGTCCCATCACTGCATTGAGAAAACCTGCTGTGATTCCTGGTTTATGGTAGTATACAGGACAGGGAAACATGGTGGTTGAGGAGTGGGGTGAACATACTACAGCAAAATAAGAATTTTTGGTCAAATCTGAGCACTTAAGTGTTCTCAATCACCTTCTGATGTCCCCATTGATAGGGATTCTATAGAGATTGTCCTTCAGCACCTAACTGGGCAGCTAAGACAGGGTAGTGTGAATGCTTTTGCCATGTGAGCCAGGCTAATTCTCTTAAACAGCTCTACCTTCATAGATTACTTTTTCGCAATAATATTTCACAGTAGAATAAAAAGGCCACACTGCTTCACAATTAGCATGATGACATTGGGATGCAGTAAATAAAGTACACCCTAATCAAGGATGTATTCCCACAGAGTGATGACAAAGGAGGGTGCCAGATAAACATTTGCAGGACAAGAACAAGTTTCTGATTGTAAATACATGCTGGATATTTTGACATGGAAGCTCATAAAGCTAATTTGGTACAGCTAGGCTGGTTTGGCAGTCTCTCGTTTTTTATCATAGACTTTTGTTTTGCTAATTATGTTTAAATATTTATTTTGTTCTGATCTAGTAACATTTTTACAGCAGCAAGGTTTCATGTAACTATTTGCTTTCCGCTATAACACATAGGCATGAGAAAATAAATGATCAATGTGATTCCAGTAGGAATATTTTATTCAAACATCATGAGTTGAATTCCATTTGGTACCAATGGATACTGACAGTACAGCAGTAGGAAATGCTGTGAAATTTAAGCATGGCGTGCCAGAGTCATCTGTGGGTATAACACCTCATCCGTCAGCAGTTTCCTGAAGGAAGCATTTGGCATCCCATGTCCTTTGTTCAGGATTTTGTTACACCATCTTCTTGGTCACTTGTATATGGAACAGCAAACTGAAATTATGTTGAGCAGTCAGTAGAACTTTTAAAAATTATATAGTTCTCTTTTAGCCTCCGACTGTTTTCATGCATATGACTGTTTTTTAGATGCCAAAAAACCATCAGTCATAACTTTGATGTAGCAAGGCCATGCAAGAGCCTTGTTGAAGTTGTATGCTCACTAAATTTGTGTAGGTGTTATGTCGAGACCCTTGGCAGCAAACAAACCATTTAGGAAAGAAGCATAAGGCCAAATTCTGTCAGTTGAATTAAGCTAGTTATTCTGCTGTGACTCAGAGTAGGATTTGTTTCCAGGATTACTGGCTACCAGTTCTATGATTTGATGTCATGAAGAAATTGCTTCATTGTTTGCATGGCTGGGTAAGGATAGGAACGGGTATGGCTTTGTGCAGATCCATTGCTCGTGAGCACATCAGTGTAACAGGCATTTATATAAACATGCATTGGCACAGAGGTACCTTATAGTCTAAAGGAGTATGATAAATTCGTGTTATTGTCTTCTTTTACTTACAGATCAATGCAATCCGATCAATAGTTCCGAACAAAAGCAATAATGAGATAGTTCTGGTGTTGCAGCAATTTGATAACAATGTAGACAAGGCTGTTCAAGCTTTCATGGATGGTGAGTACAATGTACCTTTTTCACTAATGCTGGAGGGATTCAATCACATGCCAAAGTATTTGTTGTCTCTAGTGGCTCAAAATACATTCTATTGTTCTTCTGAAATCTGATATGTGACACTTGTTACTTATAAAAAAATTGATCCTCCTGTCTGCGTCTTTGCATCTTCACAGTACAAGTTTGACGTGGCTGTTCATCTGTTCTACCTGACTTTGCCATTTTTGAAGCCGTTTTTACTGCAGACCTGCTTCTTTACTCTGCATGAAAGTGAATGCTTTTTAAAGTAATATGTCAGGAAATTACTCACTATTGAAGATACAGTAACTAAGAGCAATTCAGGATAGTTCTGAAGCACATAACCATGCCCCTAAATCCCTGAATTTAATGCATACATTGACATTCAAACCTCAATCTGAATTTTGCAAATAGCCTTGACATTTATAATGGCTGAACCAAGACTCCATTGAAAGTTCGAGCCATTTAAACGTGGATCCATGTTTGTATTTTGCGTCATGAGACCATCTCTAATGAAAGGTCACTTGTATTTTAATATCACTTTCCTGGTAAATATATAAAGTCAAGTATTTTGAACTTTCACCAGAATCTATGAGAAACCCTTTGCAGAAGTAATGGCATACCATGAGCAATCTTTTCAAAGTTTTTGTAGCTTGGGGTTACATAAATGATAGTAGAAGTTTGGTGGTCTCCCTGTATATCTTAAAAATGCCTCATTTTTGCTATCTCAGCAAGTTGTTTAATTCATGCCTGTTTTACTTCAGAATATTTTTGGGTTTGATTTGGAATAACTTACTAAAATGTATCAGCCAAAAAGCATCATCATAAACTAGGAATTACCAACATGCAAAAAAGCAGATGCAAGCAAACTGGACTATTTATAAATGTATCAAAATTCTTCCATCAGATCTCTATGGTTCTTTTTGCTTCAGGCAGCTGCACAGACAGTTACATTCCAAGGGATGTGTTGAAATTGCATTTGTTTGTGCACACACACACAGAGAAAAAGGAAAGTGTGATGCATCTAATTAACAATAATTTTGTTTTCCTGCAATGTGTGTCCTGGGGAAGGTAGTGGAGGATTGTTCTGTGACAGTTCAGTAAGTTGCTTTTGCTTTATTTTTTTGTAAGTTACCATGGCTTGCTTGTGGCTTATGAATTGTTTCCAGTGGTTCTTCAAAAGGGGAAGTGCTTTCACAGCCATGTGTCATCACCTGCTGTAAGGAAGAAACAGTGCAAGCACAAGCTTTGCAAGTCGTGAAGAAAAGCAAGCTGTTATACCTGAGTTCAGATGATCTTTGTTGGAACTTCACCCGTTCATGATTACTGCTCAGAAATGAGGGACTATATGAAAATATCTAGTATTTGTTACTGGCTGGAAAGAGCAGAAAATATAGGTATCCACACAGCTGCCACTGTGGATAGAATGAATAATTGAAATGTTTTTTTCATGTGAATGACAAAAATTGCTAAGATTGAAATAACACTCTCTGAGAAGTCCTGCAGTGAAAAGCATTGGGGTGGCCGTGCTGAATGGAAAGGTTGAGCCACCTCCATGCAGTGCTTCTCTCAGAGGTGCTGCTTGCTGAATCAAGAAATATTCATATTTCATTTCCTATCTTGCATCATATCTGGAGTGACATTTAGGTGGTGCCTCTGTTATGAATTTTATTCTATATGTGAAATTTTATTTAAATGAAAGAGGGTTAAAATGTTTTATTTTGCTGTTCTAGTTTACCTAATTAAGCATAATCAGAAGGTCTGTTCAGCTGTTTTGTAGATGTGTTTGGGAAAATATACTGGTAGGTTCAAATGAGGGCTTTGGGATTTGGACATTTAGTGCATTTCCAATTGGAAGAAACAGAGGTTAGTTGGGTGAATCCCCAAAGTAACTCTCAGCATGGATAGAATTCACAGGGAAGCTGGAGGAAGCAAAGCAAAGCAATCACCAGCCAACACAAAAAGGACGCTGATTGCTACTGTAAAAACAGTTAACAAAGCTGTCACATGAAACCATGTATTTTCAGCAGCATGGAGTAAAATGGGCAGCAAATGTTTATTACTTCATACAGAAACATGGGGCCTGTCAAAAGAGGATATATCTTTAGGAGAGGGGATTGTACTTGCATGTCCATAAGTATGTGTGTAACTAGTTAGAAATATGTTTATAGTTATACACAAAATAGAAGTTATCTTAGCCTTCTATCTGCATTGTCATGTCATCTAGCAAATAAAACATGACTTTGATGGATTCCTTGCAAGTTTTTTCACAATTTAACAAATTTGGCTTAGCAAGATACGTAATCTTTCCTATTGTGTGTGATAGGCTCACCAGATGATCTTGGATCTGGTTTATTGTAATAGAAAAGTAATTTTGGTACGTCTGAAAACCTCACATATCTTTGGCTGAATACAAGTTGACAACTCATGGTAGTCTGAAAACAGCAATTCTTCTTAATACTACTATCAAGATTTCACTGAAACGAGTGAGAAGAATGGCTGAGTATGAAATCCACTTCAAAAGGCTAATAACTGAGTATTTACTAGATTTGTGAAGTAATGATAAAGTGATTGTGAAATTCAAGCAGAAGACCTTTAACCTGATGGTGATTAAACATGTTATTGCAGTAGATACTGCCATCATAGTTTGGATTACAATTCAGATGACTGCATGCTTACCATGAGATCTATTTTCAGCATTAGGCTCCAGGAGAAAAAAGTGAAGATGTTAATTAGAAGGAGAAGAGTTTTTTTCTAACATGGCAGCAGGCACTGGTCTGACCAAGGCTCTGCCTGCACT
Source organism: Polioptila caerulea (assembly GCA_013397295.1). NCBI lineage: Eukaryota > Metazoa > Chordata > Aves > Passeriformes > Certhiidae > Polioptila > Polioptila caerulea. The sequence continues at coordinate 488,261 of VYXF01002938.1, read as the reverse complement.
GTTCCATAAATTTATCTAAGCAACTCATTATGTCTGACAGGCAGAATTTCAAGTACAGCTGTAATTACTTTTTGGTATAATTTTTTTACTATTCTTTTCTGCCAGGCCTAAGTTCACTGTATTTGTGTGATGCAGATTTTGTTCCAGAGTCCACAAAATTACTCTTTTGCATGCTAATTCTTTATTTTTTATACTCTTATGTCTTCTGAAGATGACAGGTAACACATAGAAAATACGTGATAAAAATGGCAGAAGTTTTAAAAACTTTCAGATGCTCTAGAGTCAGGGTGGGCTATTTTGTGTACTCAGTGTTGACTCTGGGTGCTGAGGTACTTCCTTTTCAGGCAAGAGATTTGAGCGTTGATTTTTCTGGGTCTTATGCTAATGTTTTAAGTTAGGCACACAATCAGTTTGTACAATGATGTCCATAAAAAGCCAGTAGTGCCAAGAAGACCGTCCACTGTAAGTAGTGTAATCAAAACAGGTAACTGAGGAGAAGAAAGGCAGCAGTGTCCATTTTGTTCTCCCCATGTTGGAGAATTCACAGTGAATTGAAATGCTCCCCAGCTAGGAGACTAGAAACTGATCATGAACACACTGGTTCTTTTTCACAGCTGAACTTTGCTTGAAATGTTTTATCTTTCCTTCCTCTAGGCAGCGCAGCTCAGGTTCTAAAGGAATGGAATATGACAGGAAAAAAGAAGGTAAGAACTTGCTCTTAGAGTCAAGGCATTTAAATGACTTGTCAGCTGCCTGTTGTAGTACTTTGAGTCATTACTTGGCCTTTTCCATCACAGGTGACTTCATTCACACCTGTGGACAGTGCTGGAACAAATGTGTGTACTATTTTTAATCCTATTCTGCTGTCACTGTCTCACTAGCCCAGTGTTCTGAGAGAATTTCTGGGACAGCACATGTGTGTACCTGGGTGCGGGAGCCAGACCCTGGACTGGCATAGGACAGATCCCAAAACAGCCCATGCACAAGAACACTTTTAATAAGAACCTGTATCCTGGGTAGTCACAGCCACTTACAGTGCTCAGTTTACTGACTGTATTTTGAGTTTGTATGATTTACATTGAGTGATGTCTCTGTTCTTGCAATATTTCTCCATTTAGAACAACAGGAGAAAAAGAAGCAAATCTAAACAGCACCAAGGCAATAAAGATCCTAAAAACAAGAATAGTGGACCTGAGAAGGCATCTCAAGAGCCTCAGCAAATAAATGACTGTCATATGAATGGCTGCCCTAAGGACAACTCTGGCCGTGGTTCTGCCAATCAGAAACTGGAAACCACTTCTCTTGAGAACAAAGGCTCCGGATTTGTAGGATCATCACTGGACTGTCCAGAAATCAGAGGTCAGTTCATCTGACACAGAGCACCTTTTCAACTGGCAGTAGCCAAGCCTTCATTGACATAAAGATCGTGGTATTTTTATTGCCATGAAGATGTTGTAGAGATGTTTTTGTGGAAAAATAATGCACATAAATATCATTCCAGTAGATTTATATCTGCACACTATTAATCTTGCAATATGTTTCCTTGCAAAATGTCTTTCTTCTCCTATAGACAGCCCAGCTGATACAGAATATTACAGGCAGAAATACAGAAGAATGCAGGGTTAGAAAATAGCTTGAGTGTCAAATTGTTAGCAAAATGTTTAAGTCCCTCATGTGGGGTAAAGATTTATGAGCACTATGAGCGTGTGGCATATTACTGGATTTCTTTATTCCTTAGTCCAAACTAGTCCATTTTTTCATTTTCTCATCTTCCTACACAGGCTAGTCCCAGTAGACCTCCACTGGATTTTCCTAGCAGGAAAGGGCAGGCCTTTGTCATGTGAAAAGGCACTCTGATAGCCTTTTAGTACATGCACTTAGTCCACGACAGGGAGGGTCTAGTTGTCTAGTTACCACTTCTGAAACTGGGAGGGGCAGTAACACAGAAAGTTCTTCCTTGCTGTAGTAAGTACAGAGTTATGATTATACCAACTACAGTGTGAACAAACTCAGTGCTCTAGAGCAGAAGCTCTGTGAAAGCTTTTGCCTACAAGTTCATAAAGCTCATATTTAATTGTTGTCAGTATTGGTAGTGTTTCTTCAGCTCTTCACATTTCGGATGTCTGACAGGCCTGAATTATTGCTGCTGTTAGTATTTTCTTCTTGTGTCTTAAGACTTTTCCTTGAAATCCCTTTTTCCATGGTTGCAGATACAGCTCTCAAACTCCATTTTAAAGGAATGTGCCAAAGCAATAATTGTTCTGAAATGGATTATCTGTTGCTTTTGGATGACTTTGGTGGTGCCAGCCTCTGGTTAATTAAATGAAGGCTATGCAACCTATAGCAGCCAAACAAACTACTTACCAAGAAATTTTGTCCCAAAAATTTGATGCCTCACAAAGGACCAGAGATACACTCCCTGCCCTTGCTAGGCTTCCACTTAACTTTGGATAAAATATGTCATAAGCCAGAAAATTCTGCATTTCCTGAATACTAACAGCATTTTTGCCACTTACTTTGCAAGCCACGAACATTTGTGGTATAAATCAGACTTCTTAGATTGGCATTTTTTGAAATGATACGTGCATGAATAAAGATATGAAGACTTAATTGCCTGTGCATGGGGAGTGTTTTCTAGGGGATATAAAATGCAAGAGTACTCATGCTGTTAGTGATTATTTTATGGGTCAGTGGGATTGAATCCTGCTTTTTTCTTTTTTTAAATAGTTAAGAATTAGTTGTACACATTGAGGGCAAAAGGTATCTGGAAACTTTTCTTTGCTTTTGCAAGTGGCAAATGAGGAATTACGTAGCTTTACAATTTTTTTTCAACTTAAAACACATCTCTCCTTCTTCAATAACAAGAGAGAGAGAGAGCTTTCAAAAAAAGGCAGAAAAGAAAGGAAAGGAAATAGAGAGAAAGGAAAACCTGAAACTTTAATATTCAAGTTTCCCTTACCTAGTAAAATAATTTCCTGGCAATTTTTTTAATAGAGAGAAGAAAAGAATTTCTTCTTCGATTTCTGTTGCACTGGTATCCTTTTCTTTGCAGTCAGTATAATAAGTACCTTGTTAGGGTGAAAAGCCATCTATATTCATATTGTTACATTTGTGCTGAAGTGATCAGGTCCTTCAGGGGCCAGCAGCTGTGCCCTTGCAGTTTCTGAGCAAGTCATACAGGCTCTCTTAAAGCAGCATGAAATGTTGAAGTGAGTCCAAAGTACACCTGTTTGATATTGCTCTCTCGTGTTGTAATCTCCTTTGTATTGTCCTTGTCTGGCTTGTTTTGGTTCCTTCCCTATCACTGTAGTCAGTTCACCATCTCCTTCAGAGGGCTCACAGCTCAGAAGGATCATAGGTGTCTGTTTAGAGTCCCTCATACTTTCCTCCTCATGAGGAAAATGAGGTTGAAGCTTTGCCTATACCAACTCCCAGTCTGTGAGATTAGGACTGCTAGACCCATAAAATCCTGGCAGCCTGGAAGGGACTTCAGGAATCAGAAAGGAGAATGCAGCATTTCTCCATAGAAAAATAAGGAGGGAAACATTGGGCTACTGTCTTTAGTTCAGGTCTGCTTATCTCTTGCCATTATTCCATCTTTCTTAGACATCTTTAGTTGCTGTTACCCTTTCTGGGTGTGGCCTTGTAAAGAAGCAGTATGAATGCTGAAAGGATATCTAGTGCTGCCTTGCCATGCTGTTGCTTTTGCAGGGACCTTGGTAAAATAAGATCCCGATCTCTTCCCTACTTACTTTTCATGTAGGAAGATTTTTTATGAATCTTTCAAACTTGCTGTCTATATCTCAGGGAACATACGGCTTTTTTCTTCTTTCAGCTGAAGAATCTATGAGTTTCACTTGATTTGAAAGGTATTGAATGGGAAGCTGCTGCAGAAAGATAAACCACTCATTTTGAAGATGGCAGCTCAGCAGATTTCAGAGCAAGTGACTCTGGGCTGTTGCCATTGCTGGCAGGTGTGGTCATACTTGACTGTTAATGCAGCAGATGCCACACCATGGACTGGTGCTGAATTTCCAAGCCACTGCATGCTGAACCACGGAACAGTTTACTTGCAGCTACTCTTATCCAGACTTCTGACTTCTCTTGCAGATATTTGACAGAGACTTTGTTCCTAGATTTTGTTACACATGTCTTAGCTGGTGCAAGTCTTCAGAGACTTGCTGCAGAGTTTCTCAATCTATTTTTAGTTGTGTTGATTGTCTTCAGTCAAATTTGAAGGTTCAGTTGCAGCATACAAAACTACTGTTTGCTAGCCTATGCTGGTCATCTGTCTGATGGGTTTCAAAGTAGCTTGTGTGTAGTTTTGGAAGAAACAGAGTCAAAGTATATTGCAGACAAAAGATGATCTGAAAGTTTAATTAGAGTATAATTATTGTTCTATGTGACCTTCTTTAGGCAAAAAGTTGTCAATTTGTAGTTTGTCTTGACAAGTGTACCAAGGCTGCTAATTAAATGAAGTAAAAACAATTACACACGTTAACAACAAATTTCAGAAGATCAAATCTTAGGGACAGAACCAAAGGGCCCTGGCCTTTCTTAATAGGTTAGCTGATAGATTACTGGTTTCCAATTACCTGTTAGAGTTATGTAGCAAGGGCAGCCTCAACTGAGAGTAGCAAGCCTTGATTTATTAAGAATGTTCTATTTGCATTAGAGTGAGATGCAACCAGGGTTGAAGAGGGCTAGTGGCAGCTCTCTTCACAGGAGAGTTCCTCACTGTGTGTGAGACCAGTGTTGGCATCAAACCTTTGACATGTTCAGAGTGCTGCATTACTGATGTTTCTTGCTTTCACAGATTCACATGTTTCTTTGACTTCTTTCACTACTTTCTTACATTGTTTTATGCAAGATACCTTTTCTGTTTTCAGACTCAACCTTTTTAAGCCCTTAAAAGCTGATTTAAAATGTGGGCACTGATGTTCCTCTTTGTTTCTCTGGTGTTACATGATTGTCATTGAACATCCCAAGATGCACTTTCCACCTGTCACAATGCCCAGCCAGGGCAGAAAGAAGTCACTAGCTGATATGCTGCACCTGTCCAGGTGATATCCCTCAATTCCAGCAGTGTTTATCCCATTCCATGGGCCATAATCCAGCTGTTAATCTGACAAGACCCTTTTCTCCACACACCACACATCATCAGTTGAATAAAGTGAACCATAGAAAGCATCTTCAGAATGAAGAATCACTCATTTATCGCCATGAGTACAAAAATTAGAAAAATGAGTTGACACAACAAATCACTGTCTATGCTTGTTTCCTTAACTAAAATTCACAGTGGCAGTAATAGCTGGCCTTGCCTGTCAGTTTTCACAGTCATGCTTTGGCTGCTTGTTCCTCAGTTAATGATGCTGGTATCTTGAATCCCTTTGGAGTTTTGCAAAGAGGAAACCGGGTTGTCTTGTGGCAGCCAAACAGGCTCAGGAATTATCTTATCCCTCTGAAGCTGTTGAACCCAGGAGCCTAATCTTTGACATAGTTTCATTTCCTGCTTGGTTCTTCTTAGCAGCAGCTTTTGATAGAAATCTGTAGTCAGGCAAGCTCAGTATTTCATGTAGGAATGTTTCATCAGTGCTTTTAAAATTCTTATAAAATTAGGAACAGTTTTTGTGTGCTATATATATATACATATTTGGGCAAATATTATAATTGGTAGCATGCTTTTTATGTTATGAGGTATTTTCCCTATTGGCATGAAAGAGTTGATTTTTTTGAGTTTTTCTTTTATACACTGTTGAAATAAGGAAGTGTTCCAATTAGTGTTTAATTACCAAAACAATTTCATTTGTTGTCATAGCTCTCTGAGGTTCTGTATAATGTGTGCCAGGAGAACACCATAAAGTCATTCTGACTAAACAGTAAGGCTTCATACCTTCCTTAATCTTACAACTCCCTGTTTCCTTCCTTAATGCTTTCTTGCAGACAGAGAACGAGAGCGCCAGAGAGTATCTGTGGAACCAAACCCAAAGACTATGAATGGAGTAGAACAGCATGAGCCCCTTCAGTCCTCAGTTCAACTCCAGTGTAACCTAGGCAGGCCAAAGTCAAAATCTTCCTCAGTTAAATCACCCAATGCGTCAAACCAACTTGAAACAAAGACAGATGATTCAGTCAAAAAAAGAGGTAAATTGGGTCTCTGATTGCTGTGTTCTGAGGTCAAAAACCATCTGAGGCCTCTAGGAAAAAACTGAATTCACATAAGTTAAAAAGAGCTGTGTTGGAAAGTACAAGCAGAATTATAACAAAATAAATAAAACCATTTATGGTCTATTTAACATATTAAACTGAATAATTTGAACTAATAATGTCTTTCTAATATTTATTTGATTTGGGGGATGCACTTCAGCAAACATGTTTAGAAACTGAAGAGCACCAGGGAGGGACTATGGAAAAAGTTGGATTTATGGACTTCAGTAGAATAACCACTTCATTCTAATCTGGGCAAATAATATGTTGAACTATTCCTGGTGCCTCATTCAGAAAAACTAAAACCAACTTTCTGACTACCATGCAATTTTTGTTTTCTATTTTAGGGCCAAACATTGAAAAGTCAGTAAAAGACTTGCAGCGTTGCACTGTTTCTCTAACCAGATATCGTGTGATGATCAAAGAGGAAGTGGATAATTCAGTGAAGAAGATCAAAGCTGCTTTTGCAGAATTACACAGCTGGTAGGTAAATCAGCTGCAGAGAGCCATCAGCTCCACTTAGAAAAGGGACTAATTAAGCCATTTGCACTAGTGGGGAGGGGTCCCTTACACCCTCTTTGTTTGCAGCATTTGGTTTCATAAAAATCCCCATGGTGCCATTAAGTAATGACACTCCTCACCAACCAGGAAGTAATATATGCATGTGTTGTATACATACCTAAAGTTCTTTGGAAAAAACTTCTGGTTTTTTCACTCCTAGATTATCCATCTTGACCTAATTCTTTTGTATCAGATTCAGTGGCAACATATATGAGCAAATGAAAACTGTTCTAAATATCCTATCTGGGGTTTTCTGAAGTATCTTTTACCCTCTTTAAATCTCTTCTTTCTGTACTCTATCTTTGATCTTACCTCCTTTGGCAGACAGTCATTTACTGTCTCTTCACGTCCCATCATCTTTGCTTCTTATCCTGTCATTGTTCTCATAACTTTCCCTCATAGTTCCTTCTAAGTTTTGTCTAATTTCCAATTTGCATCTCTAGTTCATTCTTTTTCCTCATTATTTTATGTCTTTAATGAATTTTTTTCCATTATACTTTTGATTACTGCTGATCTTCAGCATGTATACCTATGCCCTTTCAAAACTTACAGCAAAAATAATTGCTGTAGTAGCAAGTTGCATATTTGGTATAGTCATATAGAAAAATACTTTCTTCTTGGAGTTTCACTCAGCCTTGATTAAGCATAGATGTCATATAAAACCTATGCATTAGACAGTGTTGAAGTGATTAGAAGAAATCATGTTAAAGTGTACAGTACTTGGTTACAAATCAGAGAAGAGTGAAAAACCTTTCTTCTTTAATTCAATCACAATATTTGTCAGTATTTTTATGATCGTATCTTATAAAAGAGCAGTAGTATTGGCAGAAGTTTGTTAACTTTGGACTTCGGTGGTGAATTCCTTGTCTTCAAAGACACCTAAAGCAACTTTAGGGCCATTGGGGCTCCACTTCTGTATGGGCAGAAAATCCAAGTGCTGCTGAGCTGATTTTGGGGAAGATTCTGGTTCACTGAGCCCCCAGTGTACTTTACTGTATAGCAGGGAGAGCTGTGTTTCTTTGTCTCCAGTGAATATGAGCTGAGATCACCCGTTGTACTAAATTCAATAACATTGTCAGGATTGTCCTGGAGCCATTACAGTGATTTTTGCTTATGAACTTAAATGTAGTAAGAAGATTGTTGGGATAGAAAAATTGGGCAGAGTTTGTCAACTTCTTGCACCTTTTCTTGGTAGTTCTCAGAAGGGACCTTTTCTAGAGAAAACTGTGGTTGGATCTTATTTGCTGTGTAGTTCACACTCAGTTTTTTATTTTTGGTAGCAGTGTTAAAAATACTTTATGTCTCGTGTCTCACCTTGGCTGGAAGCAGTCACAGGCAATTTGGTCTTTAGGCAATTGTCACTCTGGTCATGGAACAGACTTAGAATTCTGTCATGATCTAAAAGTGCAGGGAGGTAGTAAGTGCAAAACTGAAATTACTCGTTTTTCATGTATTCGTATTTTAGTTTGAAAAACAGTAAAGTATATTGCCTGATACTAAAATATGCCAAAAGAGTTTGTAAATGCAAGTACTTAAAATGATAAAAATAGCCTGGAAAACTTTTCAATAGGCTTCATTTCATTTTGCCTCCTACCAGCTTCAGTGCCTAAATTATTGAAGTGGAGTCTGCTGGAAGCTCTAGAATGTAACAGATCTGTGGTCTGAATATTTGTGCCTCAGCATAACATTGCAACGAGGACAGTACAATGTCAGGAGATGTTTATGGAAATCTCAGTGCTAGCTATGTTGCTTTTGGCAGCTCATAAGTCTAAAATTTAGGTTTTTCTTCAAATGAATGAAGGGGATTTTTTGTTTAAACAGTAAACTGCCTGACTTAACATCTTCTTTGCTAAAATTAAAGAGAATTTTGTGATATTTCATATGATCTTGTGGCCTAAACTTTGAGGAAGATGGGCACAGCTGTTTTAATGCCTTGTTTCCAAGAACTCCCTGACAACTGCCGTAGATTTACTGGATTTGGGTAGAAATCACCCAAACCAGTGATATGTACAGCTTCAGACCTCAGACAAGGATCACATTGTATTCCTGAGCTGCACAGTTTAGTGTGTGTTATTTACATGGGAGTTTCCTTGCTCCAGAATTGAACAAAACATCCCCAGTGCTAGCAGGAGGGTAAGGTTTTAAGTGAGCATATTTATTAACCTTCTTTGGCGTGGAGTTTCACTGTGACACAGTCACCTTGTCTGTCATGGAAAAAACTAAGGAATTCAGCTAAACTGTGGCTGCCAGTGTGGTATGGAGTGACCAAAGCAAGGCATGATGTCAGGTGTCCATTGGGATCGTGATTCCAAAGCTTTTTCCAGTTCCTGCTGGAGCGTGGCCTCGTTGAGATGGACAGCAGATACAACATCTACCAAGTGCTGTCTGTGTTCAGAACTGCCAGGAATACTGCAATGAGCTCAATGCTGTAACCCCTTCCTGTTACACACAGCTGTCACCACCTAAGGGATTTTAGTGAAGCTAAATGAAGTCAGAAGCTTTTATCTTGCATTGCAGCCGAGTGCTACAACACATAAAAATTTGTCTGTTTTGGGTTTATTTTTCTTCCTTTGATAATGGGATATAAGGACTTTCATGTCCTTTTCCGCTATCAAGGTCAGAATCAAAACTGCATTGCAAGAGTCAATGATACTTTTTTACTTTCTGATGGCCTGTTTTGGTTTTTTAAATCTTTCCATTATTTTACCAATCACAGAAAGAATGAAGAATGCAAAGATAAAATCATGTACCTTCCTCCTACTTCCAGAGAGTAAATGAAACCATTATTATGGAATTAAATGAACAGCACATGTGGCCTAAGATGTCCTGGAAGCTTCAGCAGAAACATTCACAAGAACTTCTCCTTTTAACAGCAGCAACTATTGAGTGATAGCTGCCAGTGAAAATCCGTGTTTCTCTCTGGCTCAATGTTTCACAGCTTGACCTAACTAGTAAGGAAGCTACTCCTGAACATGTACTCTGCTGCTATTTAAAAAGTCACCTTCACCTTTCTGGCAATATAGTGCATACCTTCCCTCAATCTGAAAAAACAGTGCTAGGGAGCAGATGTGCTGTGAACCTCTGTAAAAGCTTGGGGGGGAAATACAATGCTTACTTCAGTTTTGACTTTGTAGTAAAATGGGACAAATAACAAACTCAGAAAGATGTGTATTTAAAAACACTGCACTGGGCTCACTTCCTCTTTCTTAAAGAGCCTCATTGAAGTTTCTGCAAACTGGAGTAATTCTCTATGTGCTCAGAAGAAATGGTAAGAGCTTGCATTTATTCAGTTCTTTTCATTCCAGAAGACACTAGAGCATTTTACAAGCCATGGGCTGGACCAGGCAGAGCACTTTGCTCCACAAGAAGCCTTTTGCAGTCTCACGTGGATTGTGCTTCTGCTGTGATCCAGCACTCTGGTCCCCCTGAGCATATTTAGGCTTTCTGGGACATTGCTTTCTGGGGTTATGAGAGCACTTGGCAAGGCAAGCTGAAGGGCAGTGTTCCTTAGGCTCACATGCACCTAACAGTTTGGAGAAAAATCTTCTTGCTAGCACTCCTTGATCCAGTATTTCTCCTCGTTGCATTCAGCCTGGGTGTCTGGTTTTCAGGAATACCTTTGTGTGAGTGAGAACATGAGGTGCTCCCTATACTACCTGGATACCAAGTGTGTCAGAGCATAGCCCAGTCCTGCAGTAGTGTAGAGCCCAGAAAAGAAGGCTACCAAATAGTCCTTAAGCTCCAGGGGATAGGTAAAAAAGCTAAATGAACTTTCCCTTCTCTAGTGCACTTGAGACATTTGTTGCTAAGCTTAAAACCTACATGCATTAACTGTGTTCTCATGCTTTTCCACCTAGAGACTGAATAACCATCCTGGGGATAAAAGGAGAGCCTCAGGAAATCTGAATGAAATGTGTAGAGCATAAAAGGAGCCACAGTTCTCTGTAACACCTCTTGCCAGAAAATAATTTTCACATATTGGGCATTCATACAGTCATATGGAAAACTAAAAGGAAACATCTGCTGCTTGCCCATATGGTTTGCTGCCAGCCACAAATAGTCTGTAGAAAACAGTAAGAACCAGGTTTAATTACACTGCATGCAGAACTGAAGCACATAAATACCAGCTTCTCTACTCTTTTCTAACATGTTGGTGTGTCCAGTGCTGTGTAAAGAGCATGAAAATGAACACAACTGAGTTTTTGGAAAGAAAAAAAAGCAGTTGAAAGCTTTACCATAGGCTAAATAAAAAAATTATTCTGGCATAATGCTGGGAAGATGGAGTTTGGCAATACTGACAATTAAAAAAAATAATAAAATAGATTCAGAGTGACAATTAGAAAACATGTGCTGTATGTTTGGGGAAAATGAAGCCGTTTTTATGTTGTTTTCTAAGTTAAAGCCAAGGAGTGGTTGAATGGGGGAAGAAGTAATCTAAAAGAACTGAATTACGTCTGTACTTACATACTTTTGTCTGGACTGACTCAGTGTGGGGTGGTAAGCAGTGCTGCCAGTCAGTGCTCACAGTTGCAGAAAAGTGAGAACACAGTTGCCCCTTTCTGGGACCCCTGCTTGGCAAACTGTAAAATGATGGTTTAAAGATGATGGCCCATAGCCCAGAGTCAGTGGCACCAGATGAGAGCTGCCTGTTTGTGCTGTGGTAGTTGGGAGATGGGCAGATGGCTGGGAAGGCCAGGACTAGTATTGCTTTACACTGAACAGAGCTCTGTGCTGTTTTTCTCTCCATTTCCAGGCAGTTCCTATGAGATTTCTGTCTGTCTAACAGCCGACCTTTGGTAGTCCTTGCCAAAGTCTGGGTTTTCAAATCCTCTTGCAGTTTGTTGTGATGTTTGTTTGCCCATCAGTCATGCAATCCAGTCCTTAACCTTGTCAGCACAGGGAAGATAAAAACAATCTCCTTGCATCCAGGTTTCCTTGGCCCCACTGGGTTTTCAGGTACCTTCAAAGGTCAGTGCTTTGACCAAGGCCCCTGGCCCTGCTGCCTGGGCAGTCTGGGAGAAGCTGATCCAACAGCTCTGGCCCCAGGCTGGATTCCTGCCTGGAGAGCTGCAGCACTGGAGAGGGGCTTGTGCTGGCACTCTTCTCACAACCTCCAGCAGTCTGGGATCACCCTTGCTGTGCGTTAGTGGAGAGACCAGAGTTCATGGAACTGGGGGGAGTGAGGTTTCAATGAGGTACAAAAGTCCCCCTTCTGACCCCTTTGTCTTTTACAATTACTTTCTTCATCACAGTATTTTTTAACAAGTTTGTGAAGCTGGATTCAAGAGGTGAGACTCAAACCTGGATTACATTGTTTCTTAGCTCTTGTCCATATTTTATGGTGCTATGTCTCCCCTCTTCCCTCCCAGTCATTCATAGGTGTGTTTGTCATCCTCAGTAAAACACAACACACAGGTTTTGAGGCTGTGCAGGTAGACTCTTCAGAACTGAAACTCAAATAGGAAAGAAATACTTTACAAGTTTGTGTAAAAATGGGGTGGGATGCTAACAAGCCATGATGCAACTCATACTCACTATTGTTAAAACTGCCAAATTGTGAGACAATGCCTTCATTTCTAAATAACTAAAATTTAGAAATGTTCTCTAAGGAAAAGGTTTTCCATGTCAGTTTTTAGCTTAAACAGGTTTTTGTGATGAGTCAATAAAGTTTTAATTGTTTGTAAAGAGAACTTAAAAGAAAATTGCAAATAGACTTTTAATTATGGTGCATTTACCAGATCATACTGTGCTGGCTTGCTGCTAAAGAGAACAATGTTAGTGAAGGTAGATAAAAACTTACACAAAATGAACTTGAATAACTAAAAGCCTTTGAGCATTTTCAGTTCTACTAGATTGCACTCTGCAGAGGGAAGGATTTCAGTGAAATTGATTTATGCTGTCTTTTGTTTATCTTCTTATTGTCAGACTGTACTAGTGATCAGAATGAAAATTCATGTAATCTGGTTTGCTGTGTAAGCATTGTGCCTATACTAATATGGTGATCAAATAACCTTTGAGCATTGTGAACATTTAAATAATATTGAGCTAATACTGAAAAAATATAGTCTACTGAAACATTGCAAAATATGTAATGTACCAGCTTTTCCTACCAGGTATTTTCTGCATTATATATATCTTTCATATTAATAAAAAGAAAACTTGAAGTATCATTTCTCCAATTACAAAACAGCCTGGCTAGTCAGTAATTAGGCTTTATATTGACAATCTCATCACATCATTCTAACTCCTTGTGCCAAAGGAGCCAAAAGTGCCAGAAGTTTGACTGGGACAGTTCTAGTTTTTGGATTGATGTGCAGGATTATTTTGTGAAATACACAATTGGATTGGAGAGTCTTATCAGTTGTCTTTTCACAGTGCCTGTGGGTCAAGTATGTTCATGCTAGAAGGGAAATACGTGCAAGGAAAAAAGCATAATACTTTAAGAGCAATGCAGAGAATATCAGGACCATCTCATGAATTTGCATGTAACCTCAGCTAAAATACAGCAGAGACAGTAACAGTACTAACATCCCTCAAACTTGCTTGGGCTTGTCAGCTGCTTGTCATTCAGCACAGCTTCAAGGAGCTACTGGGGTCTGTTCCAAAGTGTTGACAGAGCAACATCACTGGAGTGTGTTGTATTTTTGTTGATGCCTAAACTGTCAGACTCTAACAGTGTCTCACTACTCTAACTGCCTTCCTCATGAAAAAAGAGCTCAAATTGTACCTCAGTGTTCAGCAGCTCACCAGCTGACCCAGTCCCCAGAGGATGCCCAGGAAAAAAGATCTCTTCCCACTTCTGGATTGAGGAGCCCTGCTCCAGTTATTCAGGATGCCACAGCTGACAGAGTCTTCCTCAGTCTCCAGAACAGTTATTCTCAAACTGTACACAAAGCTGGTTCAGGGGAGAGAAAAGCTTAATCAATGACTCAAGAAGAAAATTGGCATTTTGAGGGGTTCAACAGGGTTCAGAAAGGACTCATTTGAATTACACTTAACAGTAAGGTCTGTGCCATGCAGCTGGGGCTTACCTTTGTGAGCTGTGTCAGGACTTTTGCCTCCATGTCAGGTTGCTCTTTGTATTTCCCCATCTCTTCAGGCACAATAGGTTTGTCAAAACACCTTGAAGAGGCAGAAGGAAAGGGAATATTCTGGTCATCTGGAAACCTTGTGATTCTCATCAGTAAAGTTATAAATCAGCCAGCCTGGCAATCTGAAGCAGCTTTGCTCAAGAGACACTAATAACTTTAATCATTTTAGTGGGATTTGGAGGTATTGCAGCTGACTGAAAATATATTTTCTTTAGCACTGTGCAAATACTAGATTTCATGTTGTAAACTAGAAGAAGATTAATTTGTTTCCACTAATGTCAGAACTAATTCAGAATTTGTTCTGAGTATGAAACTGTGAAATGAGGCAGCTGTCAGCATAATTTGCCCCTATCATTGCTGTGCCAGCAGCTCATTGTAGTTTGGCATTTGCAGCTCTTTTGCCATTGTACACTAGTGTGAATCCTGCCAGCCTCTGTAAGGCCAAGGCATGAGTACTGTTCATTTGACCAGGAACAGGGCACTTATGTTTTTTGCCTTCAAAATCACTTCAGCACAATGATTCCTGGAGAGCTGCTGTCTCTCCTGCTGCATCTCAGAGCACTGGCTGTGTCTTGTTTGCATGCCCTCTGTGTTAAGCCTCTGCTTTGCCATGTCTCATCAACAAAATTGCCTCCTTCCTGAGCCCCATTGCAAAATTTCACCTGGATATTAAGCTCAAACAGTGCTAAATCCTGTGCTCCCAAGTGCAGATACTCACCTGTGGTGAACAGTGATATGGTGCTGATAGCTCAAGTTTGGTACCCAGGTCCTGAAAACGTGAGGGATGAGAAGAGGAAGAGTCAGTCCTTTCAGGAGACAGGTGGGGTGAAGGGAGACAGAAAAGAGAGATGGTAATGTTACTCTTTTTCTATATAATCAGACACAGAGATAAGGCTCACTTGATTCAGATCTGTCTTGAGTCTTTTCAGTGAAGGGGGGGAATTGAGTCCCAGTGTTTGGTCTGCTACAGCAGGGGCACCTATGGACTGATGATTAGGGCATGGATCCAGGTACATTCAAAGAAAGAAGTGGTTCTGAGTTGTATGTTTGTCACCAGAGTCTCAAAAAGTATGTGGGAATATACTCAGGTGTTGATATTGATATTCAAGATAAGAAGAAGGCATGGCTTCAGCCATGCCTTTCAGATTTTTAGTGTTCAGAGTAATCAGAAAAAATTGACAAGATTATAAACTCTTCAGAACATCAGCTAAATTAGTATGTTCATGATTTTAAACCTGGTTCCAAACATCTATAGAAAACCTAAGAGAAACACCATAACTGGAGAGGAAGGAATTAGCAGAATGTTTTCCCTCAGGTGTCTTTAGATCTGCAGTGCATTCTGTTCCTTGGGCTATTAGAGCTCAAATCTGGTCACACCTGAGTGTGCAGAAAGTTCCTGTGGCACTGAGTATCCAGTTCTCCACAGCACGCCAATGGCTGCAGGCTGTGCACTGGAGTGTACCAGCTTGATACAACATTTTAGTGCCAGATGGACACTAAGAAGCATTAAAAGAAAATGCTTTAGTGGGAGGTATTGCTGTGCTGAGCTTTGAGCAGTTCTCAGTAACACTTTTGCTGTGGTCTAATCACAATCACTGTATTAAGGCTGAGTAGGGCATTTTTCCAGAAAACACATTAAAAATGTTTGGACTCCGAAGTTAAGGAGCTGTTCAGTTTAAGTGACTGTCGGACCTTCGTGTGAAAACAGTGGGATACTAGCAGGAATGAGGGACAAGATTTGATCCATTGATTTTTCCACACTGTTCTTGTTCTTTCTCATTCTATATGTTAGCATTAGGATTTCTCTTTGTATTTGTCATTTGTCTTTTATTTTTCCCCAGGCCAGGGGTTTTTTCCAGTTTCTGTCTGTTGTTTTCATTTGTTTATAGCTTGGATAAATTCTTTTTGGAGGCAGTGTTGCTCTGTTTTGCATTTGCTGGTACTGGTTGGCCTAGGACATTTCTAAAGAAACATTAACTTTTCCCATATATGACATATGGCAGTTTATGGTTTCCAAGCTGAGAAATGTGGTTGTATGCTTCCAGATGAAAATTAGTATGTTCCTTTCCTTTAGCCAAGAGAGAGAGAGTGCACGTCCTCTGCTGATATAAATCAGTACAGCTGCATTGTCTTCAGGGAAGGGAAACCTTTTCAAGGTCTGTCTGTTAAAGAAACTTAGTTTCTTACATGGACAAGGGCACCAAACGGTCTCTCTCGTATTATTCTTTAATTTTTCCAATGTTGGTTTATAGCCAGAAAGGAAGAACTCAGGTGGTTGTTCTTTAAATTGGTCAATCCTGTCCTCTACTGCTACGATATCCAAACACTTTCTTGAAATGTTTGTCAGAGACCAAAATGAAACATTGGGAGTGGAAAACTGTCTAGTAACAGATAAGGTCTGACAATAAAATACAATAAATATAGGATTACTATGGCCTTGTTTTCATTCTGGTATTAAAAGTGGTTTTATTTGGCATAAAAATAAAATGTTAGGGGCCACCAGTTTACTGAGGATCTGTTGTTAGAGCGCAGAGAGGACAATCCCGGAATGAGCTGCACTAAAACACTCCTCTGATGAGCTCTGCTGTTGTGACCTTGTTGCTTGAATATGTTTTTCCAGACAAAAGTTTGTGTTTATGTAACCTGTGTAGTGCACTAGGGAGACACTTTGATAACAGAGACAGAAAAAGCAAAAATCTGCGGTTTTTAAAATTTAAGATAAAATAGTGAAGATAACTAGATTCTCTTTGTGGAGGATAGAAATAGGTAAGAACTTAAAAAGACTCATTTTAGCCACCTGTTGTGAAAGTCAAAGAAGTTTATTAAACCATGTAGTTACAAAAGCTAATTGAAAATTGATTAATTCTGAGAAGCTATGACTATTTAGATTAGCAAGCTGGAATCGTCACCTGCTTATTTGGCATTCAGGCTTAATGCTTATGCCTGGAGAATATTGATTGCCAACTGGAACAAGTGTGTCCTTCCATTGTCAGAGCCTGCCTCTTAACTGATTTGCTCTACCGTAAAAAAACCCTGCTGTTTTATTTCCTCTGGTGTGTAGGTCACACTAAATTGATCTGGCAGGCTGAAACAATAATTTTAGTCTTGTTTCTATGTATGAAACAAAAAGAATCTGTTACAATGCAGTTGTGTTGTCTTGCTGCGACCTTTGCCATCAGCCAACCTGTTTCTGTCCCTCGTTGGCTACTGGGAGGCAGTGTAAAGGTCTCCTCCTCTTCAGGGGGCAGTGGTCGACTGGGAGAACTCAAGGACAGAAGACTGCAGGTTTGCTTCTGTTGCAAACCTCCTGTGTGAGGTTGGAAGTTTTCAAGGAAGGATGAATGGCACTTGAACGTGTTGTAGCTGGTAAATGTTTGGCCGTCAGCTGTGTGCCCACTGAACTCTGCAGGACCTTCCCTTTCTTGCTAAGGATGTTCTACACCAATGTTTTGGGTTTAAGTTTTCTATAATGTCTTCCTTCAGTAGAAGCCTGTTCACATGTAACTCAGTGTCTTCACTGGGTACAAAAGCTAATATTTAAGGTTGATTTTACTAACAGGGTTAAGAGCTCCACTCTTCCCTTGAGTGCATGCCTAGATGTACTCCTGGTGTTTGACCTACTTTTTGCAATTTCCCCCCCCAGCTGCCTGCATTTACTCACTTATGCAAACACAAACATTAACATTGGTGGTGTTTATTAAATGTGAACTTAACTTTAAGAATAATCTAGTGAGGGGAAAACAGAATGGCACAGCAGAGCACTATCCTCTGGAGAGCATTCTGCAGAGATGTTACTCCACTGGACAATGTCACTGTGTTCATAATGTGACCAGTTTACCACGTGTCCTGTCTGCTCTCAGCAGACACAGCTGATCAGTTGCACTTTGACAGCTTATAAGCACTGTCAGGGATTGCACACCAGGCACTTGTAAAAGGAGAGGTCCACAGTTCCTTTATGAAGGGAAGGTAGAAGTGGAACAACTCCTCCCCATCCTGGAGGGAATAGGGGGCAGGGAAGCTGACTTCTGTAATGGAGATACTTTAATGCTTATTTACATCACAAACCATTTTCTTGTTTACCTTGACATATTTTGCAAAAATATCTCTAAGGAAGAAAAGGAACTCATTCCACATGTCTTTAATTTTGTTTCATTCTTAATTTTGTGCTGAGACCTAAGCTGTATTAATCTGGGTAGCAGCAATGATATATCTGGCTTAATTAGGAAACAGACTGTTTAGTCATTTGAGGATTGCTGTGCTGAATCAGACTGATTTCCACATCTGTGCAGATACGTGGGAAGGCCAGTGAGATGTTTGTGTAGAGCAAACGCATTATCGCTAATCTTTTGTAGCTGGCTTGCCTAGATATTTCTTCAGCCTCAATTTTTAAAGTCTTATTCATTTCAAAACTGCCCATTCTTAATGTCTGAAGTCTGTGTGTAGTCAGAGCTTTTGATTTTGATGGAGTTCTAGCATGAATTAAATCATGATTTTTTTTCTTTCTTTTTTTTCCTTTTTTAGCATCGTAGACAAAGAAGTGTCATTAATGGCAGAAATTGATAAAGTTAAAGAAGAAGCCAGTAAGTAAAAAAATACACAGGGAAACTTTGGAATACTGTTGAAACAGTTGTTTTATTTGGCAGAAAATTACACAATCCATAAATTTGGTTAGCAGCATTCCATCATCTTTCACTCTATACTTGTAGTCAGATAAGGCTTTGATGTGCCAGGGTAGTTTCTATGAGGATTTTGCATCAAAATATCAGTGTTACGAAATTCAGGTAAACCAAAAAGTGATACGGATTTAGATATAAATTTCTTACTCCTTATAGCTTACCTATCAGAGCTTTTTGACCACTCTTTTTTTCCCCCTCATTTCTATGTTTATTCAATTACTTTGTTTCCATTTATCAATCACTGCTTGCTTGCTTATATTACCTACATAAGTTAGAATACTAGAATTAGGGAGTAGGGGAGTAGGTTATTGTGCAGCTTTGCACAGCTTTAAGGGATAGTGATCAAGCTTATGAATTAGAACAATTTTTTTAAAAATCAAGGAACAGATGTTTACTGCAGTCTGTTTTCTTAATAATCTGTGGGAGTTGATCTGATTCCAGGCTTTCATGTTGTCTCTGGATTTTGCATTTTTATGTGTATAAATTCTGTTTTGGGGTGGGGAAAAGCAAGATGAGCTTTGTATTAGGATACCACAATATCTGTCTTACACTCCATCCAAGATGCAGTGTTTGTATTTACCCCCAGTAAATACAGGGGGATGGGTTCCAGTTGAGAATGCTAAGCAAGAAATTGAAGAGTAACCAAAGCATTGTTAGAATGATACTTTTTCTGGCAGATGAAAATGTCCTTGCTGTGAATGTATGCAATCCTTTTACTGATTAGTGAATTTAAGGTCTTTCCAAGCAGAGTCACAAATATATTTAACATTCTTGAACGCTTCATCTGCATTTAGAACTCACGTAGTTTACAAAAGTATACTAATTAAATTTTTGTTGAAAAAAATGTTCTAAATTCTCTGTTGCTGTCCAAGTCTTTCGCAGTTGTTTATGTGTAGAAACTAGAAGGTACAAAGTTATGACAGCAAAGATTTGCAAAGTTTGTGTTTTGAATTTTACTTGCTAATTTTCTAGGAATAATATGAAAGAGATGTGAGTTTGAAGCTTTGTGTTATTCTGGGAAGAACTTGTGGAGGGATATATATCAGCAGTTTTTGGTTACCTGCAGATCCCAGGTAGCCATAATCAGCTACAGAGCATGCACTCATTCCCAGGAAAACCAGTGGTAGAATTAATACTGATCAGCAGACACAGGTTTAAGCCCTAATGGCACAAACAAAACCACATTTTGAAAATCACTGTCCAGGCCCTTCATTAATCTTGGCCAATAAGAGGAATTTTTTTAAAAAGTAAACCTAATTCCTTCCTCCCAGCATGCAAAGTGCTGCATTTGCACATGGTGTGTTCTGTTTCCGTTTTCCTGCCAGCTCCACAATGACAGGGGATGGCCCAGTACCTGTCTCCAGCAGTGTGGTTTCTGCTGTCCCTCAAGGCTGCTGTAGGCTGTAAAGTGCCTTCAGAAACTTAGGCAGAAAGTTGTTAAAAGACTGTAACATGGTAACCAACATCTAGAATATTATTTATTTTCATATCTCTTTGCTGCACTCAAGGACTGTTTTACAGTGGATGATTTTGTTCTTACTGTCAATGCTAGGAAAAATTCAAAATAGGAAAATTTCAGGGTTTTTTTAAAAACATGGGTATTTGGCTAGCATCTCATGGAAATAAATGCCAGTACGAGTTGAGATCATATGGTCTGGGCAGTCACTTCAGCAAAGAGGATATTGATCCTGGGGAGGAGCAATATTAGCATTACCTAGAATGAGCAGTAAAGCAGAACTATTGGACAAGGTAAGAACCTGGTAAACTGTTCATTTAATGTGATAAAATTTTCTCACTCTCGTAGACCATATTCTACAAAAAATGAAGTAGAAAAGATCAGGTGGGGAGATAGCAGCTGTTCTTAGCATAAGTAATAATGTATGCAGAGATTTACCAGCAGGGCTAGAGGAGCTGTAGCCCCCCTCTGCCTTC
The DNA here is from genome assembly GCA_013397295.1 of Polioptila caerulea. Lineage (NCBI taxonomy): Eukaryota > Metazoa > Chordata > Aves > Passeriformes > Certhiidae > Polioptila > Polioptila caerulea. The sequence goes on along the minus strand of VYXF01002938.1, from coordinate 467,794 downwards.
CCTCCCTGCCGTGTGTGACACACACTCCTCTGCAGTTGCACAGTTTCTTTGCTCCCACACAGCTTTTCAGGTGCAGTCTCCCAGTGCCTGCTGGACCATGAAAACTGGACTCAGTGAAACATTGGAGCAGGTTTCCTGGGGGAGGGGACATCCTCATCCCTGGAAGCATTCAAGGTCAGGCTCTCAGCAGCCCCATGTATTGATGCTGTCCCTGCTCACTGCAGGGGGTTGGACTGTTGACCTTTAAAGGTCCCTTCCAGCCCAAACTATTTATTGACTCTACAATACTTTCAAAAGAAGGTGTTATCTGATTAAATAAATGGTAATGGATTGTGAAACAAACTGTCCATGAAATATCATTCATTCTCACCTTTAAAATTAGCATTAAAAAGTATAGGCTGGTTACATGACTTGTCAAGGATGCTGTGGAAATTTGTGGCAAAAAGAAGGCAAAGAAGCCAAAATCTCTACTGCTGTAGTGAAGTCTGTGTCCTTAGGATAGTTTACATTGAGTACCACTCCCTCTGACTCTATGTGTAAGTTCAAGACAAAAGACTATGACTGTTCCTGCTTTACATTTAGATGTTGTTTCCTCTCTGCCATAAGTACTGATCCCATCAGCCAGTTAATCAGTTGTTGCTTTTACACTGAGTCACCATTTAGGTATTCATTTGCATATATTTCCACCAAAATTGTAATGTTGTATTATCTTGTGTACAAGTAGACCATTGCTTCATGGTTTATGATTAATCTTTCCCTGTAAGACTATAACTACTCACCCCTTCCTTACATAGAATATACAAGATATGCAGTAGTGAATATTTATAATCTTTTTTTTAATAAAGAATGTTGGCCTTCAATGCTGCTTTGCTGTTGAAATGGCAAATGTGTGTATTGCATATGTGAAAGCAAAATTTTGATGCCAGTGATTTTAACATAAACTGTGTATGAACTGGTTTTTTTCTTTCGGAGGAGGTGAAATTCCCCTGTGTAAATCAAATACAGCATGTCTTTAGAAACAGGCTGGTGACTCAATGTAATGCTTCTTTCCATGTCTCTGGAAGGCTCCCTGATTTTGTGCTTCAAAATAAAGCACTGAAAACTCAAAACAACATGTCTTTGTCCCTGTTTGTCTGAATGTTGGAAAATTGGTTTAACTTTGATTTTCTGACAGCTATACCATTTTCAGATCTTTTGCAAAATCAGGCACTTCAGTGGAATATGCTGATCAACCTAATCTGTGCAAGTATCATTTTGGAAGTCCAGTTGAAGTCAGTGGTCCATGTGTTTGTCTCACATGGGATGTACCATGTTAATGCCCAAAGATTAATGATAAATTAGAGAGCAATTTACCTTCCTAGCATTAATGACTGACTATTGGTATTTGGCAGTGGAAATCCTGACTGCTCGACAGAAGAAAGCAGAGGAGCTGAAGAGACTGGCAGACCTAGCCAGTCAGATGGCTGAAGCACAACTCTCTGAACTCAGGGCTGAAATCAAGGTCAGGCACTCTGCTTGGGTATTTTAGGCATTTGCAGAAATGCCAAGGAAGAGCTGTCACATTAACATGCTCAGGCTGTTCATTCCTGCTATGGTCTGAGGGGTGAATAGCTTTCCATAGGGAAAGTGTAGCTTCTTAAAGCATTGTAGCACTTCTGAGCAGTGTACAGATGCTATCAGACAAATGTAGGCTATCCCCTCCTAAGTGTAGCAGTGTGGAGTTTTGCTGTTTGTGTATCATTTAGACTCAGCAAGTAAACCTGATAGCTTCAGGTTCAGTGATCAAACATACATTCTCTGCTGAAATGTCCCACTTTCCAAGTGTGGGAGTGATCCACCCATCATTGGGCTGTGAGATGTAATACTTGGTTCTGCACAGAGATCTTGTGAACAGGGCAGGGTCAAGAATTTGTTGAGCCTTAAAGTGAACTTAAGTATTGCTTGGTTCTTTTATCATCCATACAGTCTTTTGCTCAGAATGTAAATCACTGTTGACACATTTATTTTTGCAGCACTTTGTGAGTGAACGGAAATATGATGAAGAGTTGGGCAGGTCTGCCCGATTTTCGTGTGATACAGAGCAGCTGAAGACCCAGATTCAGCTCTGTGGAGAAAGTAAGTGCTGATGATCCCTCTCACTGAGTTTCTCAGAACATACCTGTTCAGCAGAGCTGACAGCACGTGTGCTGCCAGTGTGTGAGTGTGCAGCAAGTCCAGTATGAGTGGTGTCTCTGGATGCTGCAGGACTGCTGAACACACACAAGTCAACTTTACAGTTTGCAACTTATGGGACTCACTGTGCCTGGGCTGCACACTTCATCTGCAGGTGCACACTACCATCTTTGTCAGAGATTTCCAAGCATTACTCAGATCAGTTGGAGTTTTCAATCTAAACAGGATCCCAACTCTAGGGAATACACAAATTCAGTAATTTATAAATAAATAGTAAATTGGAAGCTTCTGTGTGTGAGCATAATGTAATGAGACCAATTCAGATCTCTCCTGCTAGGATCTAACTCCCCAGCTTCATAACAGTATTCACTGGGTTTTCCAGAAGCCATCTAAAGTCTCAAATCATAGAGTCACTAAAGTTGGGAAAGACTGATCCCACCTTGCTACAACCTCCTTTTAGGTACTTGCAGAGAGCAGTAAGAGCTCCTCTCAGCCTTGTTTTCTTCAGGCTCCTGTTTCTAAATCATCTGCCTTCTGCTTGGAAATTCAGGTTCTCATTTTTGGTGTCAAGTATCATGTCCCTGTTGCAAAATAGGACCCTATTTGTCATCTCTCTTGCTTTTTTTTCCCCTTCAAACGAAGTAAATGATATAAGGCTTTGCCCTGTATGTTACCCTGTCCTATGGTATTCCATTCAGGAGAAAACTGGTAAAACAATACTGAACAAGTGCATCTTGCTGGAAGGAAAATAATAAATATTTTCAAGTAGTTCCTAAAAATAGAAAACTGAGAAAGTACTACACAGTCTGCCAACACAAGCTTCTGACTGCACAGCTAAAGAACTGACTGCTTGGAAGTATAACCAGTTCAACTCAATAGACCATAAGAATTGCTTTTACAGAACACTTTGAAGATCCATCTAACCCCATATCCTGTCTCAATGAAACTAACCCAGGATGTTTCAGAGGAAGACATAAACTTCTTAGTAGTGCATCTAATTGTTTACAGTCACCTCATAGACTCTGTCTCATACCCTGAAGCATAAGAGATTGAAAATTCCATAAAGATTATCTTGACTAATAATACCACAGCTGCTATTGATCCAGCCATAGACTATTTTTTTAAAACTCATTGAACTACTTTCCTAAATAACTTCCAGCTGCAGTTAATTCTGCAAGTTAATTATTTATACCTCATTTCAGTAAAGCATTGCATAAGCATAGTTTGATGCAGGCCTGTTTAAATCAGGTCAGTGAAGTCAAAAGAGCAGCTATTAGCAGGGGAGCAGTGTCGTCCTAGAAATGACTGAGAGTGCACTGGCTGTCTGAAGAACTTTGCTCATCCCTGCCCTCAGTGACCTTAGATGAGCAACTTGTGATGATTGGTGTCTTTGACAAGAGCTTTTCAGTGCAAAAGATGTTTCTCTTAGCATCATCTCTCAGTGAGGCCCATACCCTGCTAGGAGCTGCAAATACCCCTCAAACAAGAGATTATACAAGGCCTACAGCTAAGAACAGCCACTCTTAAGGGATTTAACAAAAGCAGTAACCAAACCCACTGAGCTTGTGCAAAGGAAGGAATGTTCCAGCATGAGGAGATCATATAGAGCATATATTCAAAATTAAGGACCAGAAGAAACAAAAATAATTAGATTGACATGTATCAGAATACCCAGTATCCTTTCCTTGTGCATCTTTTTGGTTAAAAATACATTTTTGTGATAGGCATCTGGGTTTTTATGTGGGCTTTCATGTGCAGCAGTCTGTTTTAGATGAGAGAGAATTAATAGAATTCAGAGATGGCTGGCCTCACTGAACTCAGGAGAGAAAATTCAGTTCATTGTGCAGATCATTGCATTGTTTTTCTGAAGAGGACACCTAGTGGGAGAAGTAGCTGATGTTGGTGTAAGTGAGTAGGAGCCTCAGAAAACGTAATGCTTAGTTACTAAAACGATTCCTCATCTTCTTTCTCTGTAGTAGAAGTGAAAAAATAGAAGTACCTCTTGGATAAAAACAACAGGTGTCTCTCTGGAGTGAGCCTCAAATTTGTCACCTGTACCAGAAGGAAACAGAAAAATCAGGACAGCAAATTAAGATCAAGAACTTCATTAGCCTCAGAATCCTCTTTAAGACTGCTTGAGGGCCATTTCACAAAGGCAGCTTGAAGAAATGCAGAGAAGAATCAAGGATTTTTGGGGTGCATTTCATATCCAAACATGACAGTGCTTAGTAAATTAGGCGATCTCAAAATACGGAGAAGGAGAGAGTAGGAATATACTGAGATGGGCAGTAGTGGTTCCTGATGGTGCAGTCCTGCATGAAGTGGATTAATTCATTGCATTCAGTTCCACTTTTTATAGATATCCATGATACAGAAGAACCTTTTTTATACATTTCCTTTAGAGAGGAGTAAGTAAAGTTCTCTTGGATATGAAAAGCCTGGCCTTCTGCCAGGCTCCTTCCAATTTTAGTGCAGTGCCAACATATTGGCTCATTTTTCTCCAGAAGTGCCTCACAGTGCAGCAGACTTACAGGTGTGGAACACTATGGCCTGACTCCAACCAAGTTACTTCGATAGTTAGCTTAAGTTAACTTACTTCATTATTTAAAGTGAGACTGAAACAACACTTCCAAAATTAACTGTAAGCAGGATGAGAATACAGCCTTCTGTTTAGATGTTGATCATTTAACTGATAACACTTCATCCCTTTTTTTTTACAGTTTCTCACCCAAAGAACAACTATTCCTCAAGAACACCATGTAGTTTACTGCTGTCTTCAATGACCTCCCATGCAACAACTGGCAAGCAAAACACGCACAACCGAAAGTCCTCTAGCAATGCCAAGAACTCTGATAATAAAACAGCCAGCAGTAAAGTACAAAGTTATCCTTCTTCCAATCCTACAGAATCTTCTTCTCAAGGAGTCCCAACAAATAAGCAGGTAAGATGTCAATCAGTTGTGAACTAAACTAAATTACTTGGAAACTTCCAGAAAAAAATGTAGCATTGAAAACTGTTAATACAAAATCAAATACTGGTTCCTGGTCTATATTTAATTAATAATTTTTGAAGATAATAAGCATATATTTTCCAGCTTCATTTTCAAGTCAGTGTGAACATAAAAAGTAGAAATACCATATGAGTAAAGACAGCTGCCTGTTTAGAAGTGTCTAGTGGCAATAATATAGTGAAAAAGAAAACCTCTCCATTATGGCTAATTCTATGGAGGAGAAACATTTAGTCCTTGACACTTGGTAAGCTGATGTGCTGTTGAAGCACAATTATTAGATACACTTTGAAAGCAGAATCCTGCCAGGTTTAGAACCATATTGTTTCAGAAGCTCTATAATAGAGGTTATAGTATTGTGCTATATTGGCAGCATTGTATTATATATATATATATATGATACATACATTAACTGTATTTTGTTGTAATAGCACCTTAGAATGTTCCTGTACTATTGTTTTTAGGTAAAGCTGCCACTAAAATTGGTCTTACTTTTGTCCCAGTAGGGATTTTAGGCTCAAGTAGATGCCTGAAGGGAAATGTAAGACAGTGCATGTGAGTGCATGTATGGAATCACCTGTCCAGTCAGACCTGCAAATGAAAGTAATTCAGCCACTTCCCACTAACAAAGCATCCTCTGAGCAAAATATCACAATGAACATGTCTTCCACAATGAGGATTCTTCTCTTGACTTTGATTTATATGTGACTGTTCTTCCTGCAGTCATACTGTAGTACTTGAACAACGCTTTACTAAGAAAGCAATATTCTTAGTAAATTTTGGAAAAAAAACAGCTGTTATTATGTTTCTTCAGTACTTCTTAACTGCTCAGAAAATCACAGAGTATCCTGAGTCCCACTCCTGGCCATGTACAAGACCCCTCATGAATCCCACCATGTGCCTGAGAGCATTGTCCAAACACTTGTTGAGCTCTGTCAGGGTTGATGCTGTCTGTGACCGCTTCCCTGGGGAGCCTGTTCCAGTGCCCAGCCACTCTCTGGGTAAAGAACTTCTCTCCCTGATGCCCAATCTAAACCTCCCCTGACAAAACTTCAGGCCCTTGGGTCCTGTCACTTTCACCACAGNTACTTGAACAACGCTTTACTAAGAAAGCAATATTCTTAGTAAATTTTGGAAAAAAAACAGCTGTTATTATGTTTCTTCAGTACTTCTTAACTGCTCAGAAAATCACAGAGTATCCTGAGTCCCACTCCTGGCCATGTACAAGACCCCTCATGAATCCCACCATGTGCCTGAGAGCATTGTCCAAACACTTGTTGAGCTCTGTCAGGGTTGATGCTGTCTGTGACCGCTTCCCTGGGGAGCCTGTTCCAGTGCCCAGCCACTCTCTGGGTAAAGAACTTCTCTCCCTGATGCCCAATCTAAACCTCCCCTGACACAACTTCAGGCCTTGGGTCCTGTCACTTTCACCACAGAGCAGAGATCAATGCCTGCTCCTCCTCTTCCCCTCACAAGGAAGTTGTGACTGCAGTGAGGTCTCCCCTCAGTCTCCTCCAGGCTGAACAGACCAAGTGACCTCAGCCACTCCTCATACAGCTTCTCCTCAAGGTCCTTCACCATCTTCATGGTGCTCCTGTGGACACTCTCCAATAGTTTCATGTCTTTCCTATATCATGGCACCCAAAACTGCCCCCAGCACTCGAGGGGAGGCTGCCCCAGTGCAGAGCAGAGTGGGCCTGATGTCCATCCTGGCTGCCAGGGCACTGCTGACTCAGATTTAACTTCTGTTGACCAGAACCTGCAGATCCCTTTCCTCAACAACTGCTGTTGAGATGTCCAGAATTTCATCCCCTTTTCTGTATTCTCTTGAATCATGGTAGTTTAATTTGGCATCAGTGATGAGCCTGCCATCTGTATCTCCAGGCTACTCAGATGTAGTATGGTACTCATGGTACTACATGGTTCTGGATATAGTTATTATAAAGATACTCTGGTAACAATCAAAACTTTCTAGTGTTTTCCCTCTCCTGTTCCCTCCTAACAGTAGCACTGTTAATTTTGACTGCTGTGTTTCTTGGCCTGTTGGAAGGATTCAGACAACCTAACAGTTATCCAATTTCTTTCTGGGTAGAACGGGCCTTCTAACCAGAGACGAAGATTCAACCCACAGCACCAAAACGTGAGGCTCAATGGATCTCATAAGTCACAAGGTGCCAGTAATGAGGCAGATCAAAATACAAAGAGTGGTTCCAGGTCTGAGCACAGAAGACAGCAGCATAACAGCTTTCGATCTAAAAATAAAGGAGCTATGAAAAATCAGGAGCAGTCTGCAAATGCAAGGACCGCAGAGAATCCGACGCATTCGGAGAAGTCGCGACGGAAGCATCACACACCGGACACGGCAGAGCACAGGCCTTTCCAAGGCAGCGTTGGCAGGGTGTCACAGTGCAATTTATGTCCCGCAAGGATGGAGGTCTCTGCTGATGCCACTGTTCTTTCAGTGCCAGCTGTGACTTTGGTGGCATAAAATGTCACAGTGATGGCAGGCAGAGAAATTCAATCTCTTCATTTTAGTTTGTTGCTCGAAAAGCTTGTTGGTGAAGAAAATAAGTCAGAATATAGTCTTTTAAATCTTTTGCTGCTTAAAACTTGTTGGTATCTTTATTACTTACTAATTATCAAAATTAAATCATACTTTCAAGGCTTTCCCCAATATGTTCACATTTATTTTGTCATGACTGTACGGAATCTTACCAAAGCAGCATTTACTTCTTAGAAAAATGAAATCTAGATTGGAAAGATAAATTGATAATTATGTTCATAATAGCAAAAACTTGTTGTAGATATGTGGTTATACCAGTCAGCATTATTATTTCATAGAACAGCCTGTGTTAGAAGGATTCCAGGAAGTCTGTATGCTGTGGTCTGCGATGAAATCAAATAATCTTGTAGAATTTTTCAGCAAATCTCTATACACCTCTTTCTTTCTGTGCGTGTATACACGTACATGCATGCACATTGTATACACAGAGAGTATCGTTCTATACAGGAAGAATTGAAAAAGCAGTTCATTTGATTTTAGCTTATTATTCCATAATCTGAGATCTTTAAATTCAAGTATAAATTGTATTAAATGTATTACATATTGGTATTTTTCATGGACAAACTATTTTTATGAGGCTGAGGAAATATGCTCATTTAAGTTTGGAATGTATATAGTAATGGCTATTCAGATGCACAGCCCTGTTCTCCATCTTTATCAGCCACTTTTCTATGACTAGTTGGATTTATTTTTTGCATATGAAAAGTTGCAGGTCTTCTAGACTTGAATTCAAATTATTTTTCTATATTTTTGCTGTAGGAACCATCTGTCCATAACAAGAGCTCTGACTAATAAATTACTTAGTCTTAATGTTCTGAGTCTGTATTTCAGAAAACCTGTTTCTTCCAAATAATTAAAATCTTCTTTCTAAAATACTATGGTGTTTGCTGCTTTGCAGTGCCTAACCTTGTGCTCTTACTCAAATTGTGTTTGAGTAGAGGAACTGGTATCACTGGGAGGCTTTCAGCTGAGTTTGGACTGGACTAGGCTTTTGCTTCTAGCTTGATTCTAATGCCACAGTGCATAAAACCTTGCCATGAGAGCCACCTCCATGCTGAACACATTTGACAGTAAGTGACTGTTTAACACAGTAAGGTGTCAGAATCCAGAGCTCGTGTCCAATGACCTGTTGGCCTAAGTGTCAGAATCAGAAAGGTGTAAAGGTCAGTAAGACTGACCTCTCATCGAGTTCAGTAAGAGCAGGAGGACACTTGAGTAGCTTTAAAAGTTCACACCTAGGTGATTGCTCGCTATTGCTTTTTACCAATTTCCTCTGCCTAATTTCTGTCCACTGACTGCACACTTCCTTAGTACTGGCTGGATTACTCCCCTCTGGGGCCCTTGAAAAATAATCTCCAAGGGAAGAGTGAAGTGCATTCCCTAATTTTTATTTTTCTTTATATACGTATACAGTGTCTCACATGTAAGTATTGGTAAAACCTGATTTTAAAAGGCAAGTAACTCATCTTCATCTGGAGGAGTGGTGAAAGAAAAATAAACACATAGGTAAGACTGGCTTTCTTAGAATTTCAAGCACTGCTATTATCCTAGTTAATTATCTATCACACTTTTAAAATGAATGTTCTGGAGTATAAGGAACTGAAATTCCAGAATCTGTGTTGTGCATACCCATCAGATAGGTAGCTTTTCAAAATTTATCTGCTGCCCTAAAGTTTCACTGTGACCTCATTCTAAGAGATTTAATTACAAATTCCATGCAAATATTACACAGGAATTTCTTATATTATCCATTTATAAGTTGTGAAATGTGTCTCTTGTAATCCTTCCTAAAAAAAAAAAAGAAAATCTAACTTACCTGTAATAACATTTATTCCTTCCTTATAGCTCCTATACTTGATTGTTGCATTATTGAAAGTTACATTATTCCGTAAGTCAGTTTCTCACAAGTGACATTCTGCAGATAAATAAAATCTGTAACTCGAGTCATAACTCAGCACAACAGGACCCCCTTGTGCTCTTCAGTATCAGCCAAACTCTGATGTACTGGAGGCTCAGTATGTGACCCTTCCAGGACTAAGAGGTGAGATGACATTTCTCTTTTCTCTGGTGATGCAAAGGCATCTTTGTTAAAGAGCTTTGCGTGGGTTTGGTTAGGCTGAGGAGAAGGCTGGTTGTGGGAATGCTGCAGTTTTAGCACACCAAGTTTTGTCTAGTATCTGTACTGGTTTGGGAAGGTTATTCCAGTGCACATTTTAACCACATTATGTGGCTGTGCTCTGAAACTGTGTCAGAATCTTTATCTTTCATTTCTTGTGTGTCTGCATGCTTGGAATTATATCTGCCACTTTCTTTTACTGTTCATGGTAGTTACAAGTAGCCACATGCTCTTGGGCCCCTCTTCAGCAGAACTCTGTTTTTATCTTCTCATTACAGAGACAACTACGTGCAATTATCCTTCTAAGGGACTTGTAGAGGGGCAGTGAGGGGATTTATGGCAGGGCAAGGCTTCTCTTCCAGGCCAGTCCTCTTTTATAAAAAAGTCCTCTCAGTTAGCAAAGCAAATACAGCTGTTTGGCCTCACTCAAACACAAACAGAATTCCCACTACACTTTGTGCTCATCCAGAAGTGGAAACACATCTTGAAGGGGCAGTATTTTAGAGCAGGTTGAATCTATTTATCTTTTGTGTAAGATTAAATTCAGAGTAAGGGCAGAACCCAGCAAAATAAAGATTCCCATAAACAGCTGGAAAACTAAAAAGTGAAGGTAACTAAATGCAGTCAAGCTCTTTGGAAAACCTACATTAATTAACCATGTTTGGGGAAAAAAAAAAAAAAAAAAAAAAAAACCANAAAAAAAAAAAAAAAAAAGAAGAAAAACCAACACTTAATGTGCTTGAAAATGTCTCCTTTAAAGAAAAAGCAGTCATTCTGGAATTAGAATGACTTGCTGAACGTTTTTTTGGGTTTGTTTTAACATGATCTCTGCTATAATGATTTATAATTTTACAAAGATTCAAAGTAAACCATTGTCACACCACTTGACAGTGCATCTAGTTCCAGTCCCCATGAAAGCTAATGCTATCCATCTATCATAAAACGGTTCAATATCACTCTTAGCAGTTAATAGAAACTGAACAAGAGTCTATGATATTAAAAACATGCTGGAAGTGCCTACTTAGATAAGTTAAAAGGCTGTGTTTGCACCCCATCCAATTGAAAATAAATAAAATCAAGTCCTTTCTTTACCTTCCTCACCACAGCCACTTTCTCCTTTCATCTACTGAAGTTCAAGGGGATTGTTTTTTATTCTTTTAACCACAAGCTAGTATGTCCAGGACAAAGAGAAGACTCATTAATGCTGCTGTAATGCAAACATCATAAATGTTACTCGAAAAATACTGTGCTACCCAAATAATTAAGTAAACACTAAGGTAGTACAAACTCATAAAGTCCTGTAGGAATATTCTCAAAGCTTTTTCTTGTATGTCTTTTCTCACCTAAATTATATTCTCTGATTCCCTGTTTATAGAAGCTTTCTAAATCCAAAATTTGAAAGAAATCAGCTTTAGAAAGCCTTGTAAAAATATGTTATGGTGCATGGTAAAGTGCTCAGCTCTTGAATAAATAGTGAAATAGAACTCGCACAGAAGATAAGTATTAAAAACGGCTTTTTGGTCAGATTATTATGAAAAACAAATTTCAAAAACTTGGTCTCGATGAATTGCATGTTCAGAGAGTCCTAGAGTACATTATATTAGTATCTTTCCATCATTTCTGCTTTGTCCTTTGTTCAGTGCAACTTCTTTTGTTGAGATAGGAAGAGCCTTGGGATTGTTGATCTTCAGGTTTATTTTTAAAGAAAAAACACTAGCTTAAATACTCTAAAGCTCAGCTGGTCTTCCATATACACACCAATAGCAGAAAATCATAGTGCTCTAAACCTTTACAGTGACTGCTGTTCATGGCAAAATGTCTCATTAAAAACATGTTAGTACATGAAAATTTGGGGTTTTTACTTGTGCAAATTATGTTTCAAGTCCTTATGATTGGGAGAAAAGCCTGAAAATGTGATGGCTTTAAATGATCTGGCAAATAAAACATTTCAAGAACCCTTCTGTAATTCTAATAGTCTCAGGAATTTTAAGGACTTTGTTTTTGGCAGTGTTCTTAGTGTTCAGAGACAGCTGTATTTACTGTGCTGTAGAAGCAAACGTAGTTGTAAAAACAGCAAAAAAACCTGGCACCTAACTCTAAGCAAGGGTACAAAACAAAGCCAGGTTTTGTTCACTGATTTAAACAACTAAAAGGGCTCCTGAAAATCAGCGATCCAAACTTGCCTTTCCCCTAGTGACAGAAACATACAGCAACTCTTTGTTTCAGTATAACATTTGCCCTGCTACAAGAATGTCTTCTCCAGCCTGCAAAGGTGGGGAAAGAGGGAGACTTTTTCTTCAAACCATGGCACTTTGACCTCAACCTCTGCACTTTGCTGCACACGAGTTGAGGTTGTGCCCCTGTGATCTGAAAGGACCTGCAGAAGGACATGGAAGGCCAGGTGTAACTCAAACCCTGCAGCCCCAGTAAAGCCATCCCTCAGCAGTGTCACACAGAATGCCCCAGCTGCACCAGTGGCAGATCACACCACGGTACTGTGTCTGTAAATGTGTGTGTCTCCAGAGAGCAGCCTTGTTACTCACACAGCACACTTCTTCCTTTCCTCTATTTCTGAATTGTCTCACAGGTGATCCCTTGCATTGCTAGTAAGGGCAAAAATGGTGATTCAGCCTCACCAGAAGTGCCAGCAAGTGCATTCAGCTTCTGGTGTCTGCAGCAGGCATATGTTGTACACTTGTGGCAAACTTGTATCTAGTAATAAAAGCTACTTATTTGTATCTGTCCCCTCCCCCTTCAAAGGTACAAACGGGGGTTCACTGTATTTAAAGTTGATAAAGAGGTTTTCTTTTATGCTGTGCAAGTACTCACTTTACGGTACAGCCCAACAGAAATACAAGTGGGAGTTACTGGAATGTTAAACTGCATGTGCTTGAGCAATGTTTTTAATCATTTTTTCTTCTTCCCTTCCCAACATCTAAAAAATATCTAGAAATAAAACAGAAGACACACTTCAGCGCTCACTTAAAACAATTTCTTCCTGTGCTTTTTATTCTTTTTCATCACAATTTTCTACCTAATCTTTGAATAGAGGATCACATGAGATAATGATCTCTTCTTCAACCATATAATGCAGAGCTGTCCAGTCTATCAGACCGAGTCAAACATTATCCATCCACTTTATCATTCTTAAGCGTAACACTTTCTGCTGTCTCTGCTGGTTCTCTGTTGTTTTGTACTGTAGAAGTAGTAGGAATTTCAACAGCAACACTGTCCTGTTCCCCTCTTTCCCTGGATGCAGAAGGAGGTGGCTGGGATGGTGTCAGGAGAAAAGGCGGAGTCCTTTTCAGCTTCACTGCACGGTTGTTCACAGGCTTCTTACTGCCCCCAGCTTGGAATGGCATTTGGCTCAGTGCCCCAGTGCCAGCACTCTGCCTTCCACGGGGAGCCTGGGACTGCCTGGGCACTGATGTGCACGTTGTGGATGTGCTTTCAGAAGCTGCTTTGTGCAGCATCAGACTTGCACTATGGGGTTGTTTACGAATTGCTGCAGAATGTGAAGCATTGCAAGCAGCTACCTTTAATGAAGATGAATTCTTGACTTTTATGTGGGTATTTGTGGAGGGACCTGAGAATCTAATTGGCTGGGGACCCACTTTACATGGTAAACAGCCTTCTCCTTCAGTATAGTCAATTAATCGTCTGCAAAACAAAGAACTTTAATTTTTAAAAAATGAACTATATATGTAAATTGTTTTTTTTATAACATTATTACAAAATAGACCATCTGCAACAGCCCTTCTCAAATAGGTTTAAATGATACTGTAACAAGCATAAATTATGGTTCTCAACAGTTCCTCACTACAATCAGGGTTGCCTTTCTGTGAACAGAACCATCAATCTCTTTTGCCTCTCTAAGATTACACATTAAAATCTGTAGCAGCAACGTGGCTGTAGGCTGGCTCAGGTGATTATGCAGTGGCACCTGCAAAAGAGTGCTTTTAGGTGATGTGTTGAGAATGGAGGTGTAATTAAAAATATTGCCATAAAACTGCAGAGAGGGAGTTCTAGAAATTCCTTCTAAAAAGAAGACATCTCATAGGTGTGAAAATCAGTTAACCTTTTAAAGTTTTCACTTAAATTTCTGGTTTAGCAGTCCATTTAACTAATACTGCTCTCTAGTTTTTCAAGTTACTCCTTGCCAGGCTGCTAAGAAATCTTAGCAGCTTTAAAAAACTGTAATTTGCTTCTAGTGAGTTCAGTTGTGCAATTAAGTGCCTTATGATGTTTTATAAAAATATAAATTAAAAAACCAGAGAAATCTCAACATGCATAGATACTTCAGGAACGTGAAATTATAGAGGGGGAAAAAAAAGACATCACTGTATTTGTTAGTTAATTTTACACCACCTATGCAAATCAGCATACCTTTTATAAACTGGAGACATATGATGCAAACTGCCTCTCAGAGGGCGTTCTTCCAGAGTCCAACATTCAATCACCTCCTGAGGCACTCTCCAGTAGCTGACACCTGCATTTCATAGCAGCATTGTACTGATGAGCTCAGAGAACACAGCCATGCATGTTTACACCTGACTAAGTACATGAATACATGTGTTTTATTATGCAGCATTTCAGCCCTCAACCTGCTGACGTGAGCACTGCTGACAGCCAGCATGCTGCTTCATTCATGTCGACTCCTGTCCCCTCTCTGGAACATCCCATTAAACATTTTTTTACACCCAAACAGCCACTACTATTTTACAATGTTATGAAAGTTTATCAAGAATTTTTGTTATACCTAGTGGGCAAATGTTATTCTTATTTTTATGTTAAAAAGTAGTAATGCTGAAATAAAAAATTATTACTATACCTCTCCCTTCCCAGGCATCGAAAGCATCGATCGTCTTTTTCAGCTCAGCTACTGAGTAATAGCTCCAGATGTATTGGATGTTATTTCCAGCTTCTCTAGAAATATTGTTTTAAAGGTAACAGTTATGTGATTAGTTAGTTAAGTCCTTAAAAATGTACCATTGATGAAATATATAATTCTTTTTAACAAATCCTAACTATAAGGACTTAGCAGTAAACGTTTTATAAAGCAGAAAGGAAAATGTTACTCTGATTTTGTTTTTATTCAAATAAGAGGCTCTAATCCTCCTGTGAATGCCTATTGCTAAAAATGTATATTCATGAAAGAATAGATGTTCATAGAAGAATAATTACAGAATTAATTATGTAAAACCTATTTTTCTAGAATACACAGTAGGAGAATTGATACCTGATACGTTGCCAAATACTGTTGGAATAAATATTAATGTTCCCAGCCTAAATTTAGGAAGATATGCATCCTAATTATAAAGATGATGAAGTATTAAGAGCTCTATCTTATATGATGCACAGTGAAGTACACTTCTGACACTGCTCTGTGAGAGTGACAAAGACCAACTGCTTCCAGTTGTAAGTACAGGTCTACCAAAAAATTCCAATTACTGCCATGTAAATACAACAGTAGTGTGGTACAGCTGTACATGTTCTTTTAATTTAAAGAATTAAAACCATTTCCTTTCATCTTTGGTTCTCAGTGTTCAGCTGTCTTAGAAGACTGCACAAAAGAAATGCATGAATCACAACCAACTTTGCAAATATTTCTGGAGGTTTTTCTGGATGGGGATTCATTATTTGTATTTACTGTAAATGACAGAAAGTAATTTTTAATTGTTGGGACATTTTAAAAATAATAAGTCAAACAGAATAAGAACTTAGAGTAATTGCATGCTAACCACCTTGTGAGTACTCTCAAATTCTTAACCTCCAGGCTTAGTTTTTATCTTATTTGTTTAATGTGGCCATTCTACTACCCAGCTGCTTTAGGAGCTGGAAAGATTCCTTCCACAGATTTATAGTTCAATAATGCTGCATAATGGTGCCTATGATAATGTTTAGGCATAATTATAATATGTATTTATTCTCACTTCAGAGTGCTTACATGTTTGACAGTCACCTTACCTTTTGTACATGCTTTTACTATGAATTTTCATTCCTAGTGCCTTATTAATTGCATCAGTCCCATCAGCTCTTGTGGCATACACACCAATAATTTTACTTTCACAGCTTACTCCAGAAGTATTGAGATAGTGCAGGACCCAAACTGTAGGCTTGGTACAAACTAAATGGTAAGAGTCACAGAAATTCAACAAGGCCTAGAAAAAAACATTAAATATATGAATATTAATAAGAATGCAGTCTTTTTAGTTGAATAAGCTTTCATATTTAAGTTTTCTTAACTGTAAAAGTGAGCTCTTTCAAGTAAATCAAGGATGTAGTTTTTCTAGAATAATGTCTGCAGTTATTTCTTGTCTGATGTTACCAGAGAATGTTGTGAAACTAAGAGGTTCACAGAAAGGCAACAGAAAAAGCTAAAGGCAAGGCAACTCATAAACATGCAGAGAAATTGAAAGGCCTGGAATTGTTTTACACTTTTCAAAAGGAAATTAAATACACAGAAAAATAACTTGCTAAGAGAACATAGATGACTGTCAGGAGTACTACAGACAGAGCTGGTAATATGAGTTAATTTCCTACCAGTTAATTAGAATTAGCTTTTAAGTTACAATGCTCTAAAACCTTAGGATTTAAAATAATACACTAATTCTCTTTTCTCCTTTCTCATTCTAAAGAAATATCACGAGTACATTGTGTCTTGCAAGTTTTAGAGATAATTTGTAAAACTGAAAAAGAAACCAAACCCAAACAACTTGAAGGGATCAAATCTAATTTCAAGTAAAATCTAAAGCCAAATAGGAAACTAAAATGTCCTTCCTATTACACAAGGTCTACAGCAGACTAGCATGTCCAACGATCACATTTAAACTGTGGCTGTTTTGCACTGATGGCAAAAGCTGGTGTCCTTAACTATACTGACTGCATTGTCAACTCTAGGATTTCTTAACCTAAAACTCTGAATTTAGTCATGATTTAGTGTGGTCACTAAGAAGTGCTCACTAGGACATTCTGTAGCTTTAGTTTTTGGTGCTAATGAATGGCACGGGTTAGAGAGTTCAGCACCAAAACTGTTAACAAATGTCAGGACCTTTTTAAGCTCTATATTGGACCTTGAAGAGTATGTCTCCATTTCATTGGCCAAATGATCAGACAGACTGTACGGGTAAGGGATTCCAAAATAATCTGCTTCCTCCTGCAGTGCAGTTCGGACTTGTTCATCTCCAGGAATCCGAACTTCTCCATGGAGATAATCCAAAAGGTATTTAAACAGGTTCCCATCTCGATCAATTAGACATGCTCCTGCAAATATAAAGTTATTTAAAATACTGTTTCCAGCAACTGAAGACAAACTTTTCACATTCTACCAAGTCATCAAGTACAGCCTCTTGTACAAAACTTCTGTACTGGTTTTACTTAGGAGGAGTAAGTATACTCTCTTTACTCTTTTAAAATGGTATTTTGTTTCCCTGGAATATTTGTTATCTGAAGATATATTTCTTAGTGCAGTAAACATTTCTTTGGAATTTAAGTGAAATCACTAATCTGCATAGGACCATAGCAACATACAACCTCAGCTGTGCTGCACTCAGCTTAAAATGCTAAAATCTAATTCTAGACACATTTCTAATTCTAACTGCAGGTGCATCTTAACTCACTGTTGCAGGGATCTGTTCAATGTTGCTTCTAGACCATTTAAAATAGTTCAAATTAGCATCCTTTCCAGTACACATCTAGTCAAACCTTCCCTGAGTATTGCTCAAGTTATATTGTGTTTGTTTCCTTTTCTCTGCCTTGCCTGAAGGGTTCAAGGACCCCAAGAAAACCAACCAAACCATATGGTCTGTACAACAGGCTGTTCACTGCAACTGTGAAAGGTGGTAGCAAAGTCCTGCTATGTTATGCAAAGTCCTTATGTTAAACATTTAAGGAGTCTAATGTATGCAACAAGGAATTGCTATTCTTCATCCATCGTCTCTTTTAACTGGACCTACTTTGGCAGGATTTCTAAGTCACAAACAAGTGTGAAATTTGACCCATGAATGGTTTTATTCAAACTTTTATATCAAGCCACAGTGGTGAAAAATGCAATTTTTACTGGGTTATGAGGTATTCTGAAACAAAGATTAGACCCAAATCTCTTTATGTAATGAACAGAGGGAATGAGATGTCTCTGGAGATTATAGGGGTTCACAGACAAGATCCAAGATAAATGCTGAATACTCTGCCAACTTCAATTTTATCTGTTTTTGTATTCTTACTGAAGAAGTACATTCCAAAGGCCACAGTTTGGACAGGACACAGCACTGTACAAATATGTTTGCAAGCACAAGTAGACTTGTGGAATTCATATGAACTACCTGTACATATAAAGTAATGCATGCATTATTGTTTTACAACCTGGAATTAGAAGCCAACTGATGCTCAGCAGACTGGGAAAAGAGATATACTATAAAATGCATAAAGATATATAAAAGCATGTATTTGCCAGAGAGCTCCATGATCAGAGTGGGATATTTAGAGCTTCAGTACATTTACCTGATTCATCCACTTTCAGAGGAAAGCGTCCACTAAACATGGAAGCCAGCATGGAATCCTTAAAGCGACACAGAGACTCACGCCTGGCTGTGTATAAACAGCCTCGCACATTCAGCCGTAGAATATCCTGGACGTCCTCAACCTTGCCCTCTTCCATTGCATTTGCCAATAACGATGTTCATTACGAGCTATTCGAACCTAAACCAGATACAAGTAGAAGTCAAACTAATGCCAGCTACAGACTTAACATATCACATACAAGACCTAAGCAATGGTTCAGCTCTTGCATGTCTCTAACAGGATACTGCTTTGAAAACCGTTCTGGAAACCTAGCAATGCCAATAGCCAAATATCCTGCGCCTTTAGTGTAGAAAACTATGGCGTTTTACTTTGCTAGGAAACACGAAGCTAACTCTTTTGAGACAAATGGACAAGCAGAGTTACACGGTCAGGATGTGTGACCAGAGATCTGGAAGGACATCCCGGGAAATCCTGAGCACAGTTCACAGCACTAAAAACGCAATTCCTTTTGAACCAATGACAGCGTGGCTACTTTACAAACCGATCTTTAATTAGGGCTGCTTTAACTTCCCGGGCCGCTCGCTCGCCCCTTCCATCCCCGGGGCGCCGATCGGCCCAGGAGCGGTAAGGGCAGCGCGCCCTCCCTGCGGGGCAGCGCTCAGGGCCCGGCCGGGCGCCCCGCGTTACCGGCGCCCCGCGTTACCTGCGCGCCGCCTTCCCCGCTGCTCCGCAAAATGGCGGCGGGGAGGGCTGGGCCGGGCCGGGCCGGGCCGGGCCGGGCAGAGCGGGGACAGCAGAGGGGCCGCCCGTGTGCCCCGGCCGCGCCATGGCCTGCCCGTGCTCCCGGCAGGGTGCGGGCGCCCCCGGGGCTCCCTCAGGCGCCCTCTCAAGTGTGGCTGACCCGCCTGCAGCGTCGGTTTTGCCTCAAGAGTCTGAGCGATGTTCCTGTATTTCTGCACTGTGAGAGCAGAACGATACACACAGTTTCAGTCAATACATACACACACACATCTAAACAAACAATGCAATAGGTTTTGGATACCAGATTTAACCATGTGAATTATCATTACTGTTCAGGCTTGGTACAGCATGTACTTGGCATTGAAGCATGCAGCATAACCAGCTCCCACAAGCAAAGTGCCTTTGGAGCTGCGTGTTTTAGGAAATGAACACAGGGATATTTTTGTTCTGGGGTTTACTAGTTTCGCAAGGAAGCCAGGCTTACACACTCATCCTCTGTTTATTTGTGTTTCACTTTACTAATTTCAGTCAAATTTGATGAAGAGAAAGAGGCATTAAGAAATGGATTTTTCTCTAAGCTTGTGCAAGAAGTGGTGTGATTAGAGGAAGATAGGTTCTTAATGCTATAATTTCAGGGAAAGCTATATCATGAGCTCAGGTCTTGTTGGACATCAGAAAACCCAGAAAGAGAAACTGTTCTACATAATCTACCCACCAGAAGTGCTTTAGTCATAGCTCACCCTGTATTAGGCACTACAGGATTAATTCCACAACCAAGATTCCTCTCAGACATGAATATGTAAGTATCTAGTAAGGTACAAATTCAGTTCCCACAAGATTAGAGCTTTCACAAGAGTCTGTGTGTCTTTCCCTCACCACCTTTCATTTCTATTCAGTTTAAAGACCAGTCATAGGATCCCAAGTGACTGAAACCCATAATTCTGCTCTTAATATACATTTAAGGTGTATAGGCTGTGAAACTTGGCAGTGCTTTAAGTTCTTCCCTTCTTTGAGTAGCTGGCAATTAACTGGAGATTTTTACGTGTGAAGTGTTCCAGCGTGGGAGTTCCTCAGTGAAGTGTAAAGGAAAGTATGACCATGGGTGGAAATGCAATACTTCACATTTTATTTTAAATTTATTGCCCACAGCAGTGACATAAACACTATATGGAAGCAAATTGGTGATTGCCTCTTCAAGATTTGAGACCATTGTGGAATTGGAGGAAATTAAAACTCATTGTTGGATCTGGAGGAAAACACTGCCTTGTGCAAAGAAGAAGGAGGTAAGTTTTATTTGATTAGTTTTCTGGTTTTAGAGTTATGTACGGTTATGTGCTCTTTTATTTGGCCAGAGTTTCATAGCAGCTACAGTCACTTCCAACTTTCCTTGTAAGGGAAAATGTACCAAAGGTATATGATGAGTGCTGGATCAAAGGTGTATTTTAAGGGTTTTGCATTGAAGCATAGGGTTTTGCAGCTTCAGGGCCACACTGGGAAACTCTGTCATACATCATTCACTAAAAAGCCTAGAAGTAAGGGATTCTCCAGATGCTGTTTAGAGCAGATTAGGAAAATAGTAAGTTAATGAAGATGCATTTTCACATAATGCTACTCATATTTCACGTGTAATTCTTTTGACTTACTTTATAGAATGTTGTAATGTTGGCATACAGCAAGGTGAGGTTTTTTTGAAAATTACTGCAGTATAGAAATTGATGATTTTTTTTATTTCAAACTTCTTCATCTCTGTAAGTCTTCAAATAAAACATTAATTCTGCCTACTCTAAAATTACCAATTCCTGGATCAAATGTAACAATTAATGTCCACCTGAGCTAATGGGAGAACTGGGCACACATAGCCAGTAAAAGAGAATTTATGTGAAGAGAGTGTTAAAGGATTTTTGGACCTGGAAGAGATTTTGAGGGAAAGCATTTAATTAGACTAAAGTATTTCCAAGCAATTCACAGTCCTAATATTACCTGAACCACATTAAAACTGGGCTTGCTCAAATTCTGTTGTCAGAGACCCCCTGCCCTTCCAAGTTTGTAGGTATGCAGGCAGCATATAATCTACTAGGCTGTAAATTTATCACTGTTGTCTTCCTGACTGCCCTGATGCCTGTCTATACATTGTTATCCCATGCTTTACTAATAGCTCACAATTAGAAAGAAATTTAACTTGCCACTGAGAAGGAATTACGTATTTTTCTCCCTTAAACCCAAAGGAAATCTTAGAACTGACAGCCAAAACACCTCAAACTCTTCCTAAAAATCTCTGACAGCTAACTGGAATATCTGGAGTTTCCTACTCCCTTCTTCATAGTGCACTGAGATTGACGCTAAGCGTTCATATCCTTACTATCTATTTTCTAAAATTTAATTGTATGTTATTATTGGTTGGTATTGAAAATGGTTTTCAAAGATACATAGCTGGGAAGTTACAAACACCCAACTCCTTTTTAAAACACGCAGAGATGTCACTGAAGAGCCGGAACCGTGGATTAGCGGTTAACGACCACCGCATACCCCGCTTCTGAAACGCCCTGGCCCGAATGTAAGAGCACGGATGAGCGATTTTAACACGGCACATTCTGCACGTGTGTGACCTCCGCAGCGCCGGCCGCGCTCCGCTCCCGCACGGCCCCGAGGGCCCCGCACGGCCCCGAGGGCCCCGCACGGCCCCGAGGGCCCCGCACGGCCCCGAGGGCCCCGCGCGCCACCGGCCCAACGGCCCCGCCGAGGCTCCCGGCGCGCGCGCGGCCGTTGGCTGTGAGGGCTCCGGGGGCTGTGAGGGCTCACAGGGCTCCGGAGGCTGTAAGGGCTCCGAGAGCTCCGGGGGCTGTGAGGGCTCCGGAGGTTGTGAGGGCTCAGAGGGCTCCAGGGTCCCTGAGGGCACCGGGGGCTTCGAGGGCCCTGAAGGCTCCGGGGACTGTGAGGGCCTCGAGGGCTTCGAGGGCCCTGAGGGCTCCGCGGACGGGCGGACCTCACCGGAGCGCTGGGGCGGGACGCCGCCCTCCGGCGCCTTTGCTGGCCGGCCGGTCTCTGCCTCTGTCTCTTTCTTTCGGGTTAACTTTGCGCTGTTTGTAATGCGGTTTATTTAAATGCGTCAGTTTCAAATCTGTCCTGGCAAAGCACAAGCTGGTCTGGTCGTATTGTGAAGTGGTAGAACCTTGGGGTTTTCCCCTTTTATGTGTGAACTCGGATCGTTAACGTGAGGGAATAGACAAGCTAAAAAATCTATGATCTTTTCAGGTTTCATGATTTGCTAGTTAAGTATTTTGCCTCTCTGTGTTAATGACTCGTTGTGTTGATTAATTCATTGAACAAAGGTAAAGACTGAAGCAATTCTTTCAACTTCAGACACAGAAATCCTCGTAAGACATAATAAACTTAATTCTGAAAAGTGTCAGAAGGATCATTTATTTATTTGGCCGTTCCCCTTGACGGTGTACATATTCATTTTGGGGATGGATAAAGGCGCAACTGCTAAATCGTCATCTGCTGTGTTCACCACAAATGCTGCTAAAGGATGGATGAAGAAGAGGGATGGAGCATTACAAGCTGCAAAATTGAATGCTTCTTTAGCCTCTAAAATCAAAACTAAATTAATAAGTAAGTCCTGTTAAAACTGAAGCCATGTACTGTACTTAGACTGTATGGCTTCAAAAGGAATAGTAATTGTATTTAACATGATTAGCTGAAATTCTGCCTGTTAAAGCCATTCTGTAACAGATAGGCATAGGAAGGTATTTATTAGGACAGAGGGAATATATATTTTGAATATAAAGCTTTTTTATTTATGTTGTCAAAACTCATTTATTATGAAAATGTTTGAATGTTTTAATTTGTAAAATTTATAAATATTTTTAATTTGAAAACATTTTTATGCCTCTGAAACTATAATTTTTAAAATATTTTCTTCTTAAAATAGCCTTATTTTTAAAAATCCAGACTAGAGCAGAAGCTACACATGAAATAAACTTGAAAGAGACAGAGTAGTCATCAGAATGACAGCCACATAAAGAGTTTTCTATTGGAGTGTTAGGCTTTGCTGCTGTTGCACCAGAACCTACAGAAAAAAACGTTGTCATATAGTGATAGCTCACAGAGAGAGGGCTTAGAATTGATGCTGTTTAAAATAATATTATTTTGTCTCCTTTAGATAACTCATCTATGTTTAAAGTATCTTTACAACAAAATAACAAAGCATTAGCTGTGGCTTTGAGTGCTGAAAAAGAAAATTCTCGCAAACTAAAGAATGAGAAGATTTTTCTTCAAAAGGAAGTAGAAAAACTCCAGCTTCATAATATCTCGCTTCATCAAAAACTAACCTGTTTGGTATGCTGCAAACAATATCATTTAAACTTAGAACAGCTAAACTAAGCTTTTATCTTTTTTTGAAACTTAGTATTACTTCTTAAAGTGGTGGCTTAAAATACATGTGTCAGATTTGTGAAGTTGTATCACCGGACAGCATAATAGTTACATTTGATTTCTCTTTTGTAGTTTTTTTTTAACTATTTTTCTATCAGTGTGTATATCTATAGCTATTTTAGTCCCAGGCTCACCTTTATATTTATAGATATTGAGATGAGTTTATGCTCAATTAAGTCTAAAAATAAAAATTGCAGCATAGATTCACCTTTTATATCTTGTCTCTTCTTACCAGTTAACAAGTATTTTTTTCTGTTATATGCAGAATAAAACTCTTATTGGAATAGATGCATTTTTGAATGAAAACCTCTTAACTGCAATAGAAATAAGCAGTCCTTCTGAGGTAAGATGTTTTTTCAACTTTACCATATTGAACTCATCTTCCAGGGTAAGATTTTCAAAGCATCAAATTGAGTGCACTGTTGAAATACTATTTGTGTTGTAAAACTTTTACCTCAGTTCCTTAAAACTTGGCATTAAACAAGTATAGTAAAATAGATTGAATTTTACTGTGCTGAAAATTTAGGATTTAATCTGGTTTCCAAAGTATCTAAGACTTAAACATCAGTTAGTCTGAAAGAAGAATCATGTGGTTAAAAAACAAATGCTTAGCACTTCAGTATGTAGTGAGCAAGCTACCTGCCTTCCTTCCTTAGTGCTGCAATAAATATCTTACATCTGAAAAGTTAACCAGAAAACATAGTGCATGTTAGTCCTTGTGTCATGGAAAAAATACAGTTAATTTTAAAAAAAGGAAAATTCTGTTTTGTCTTCTCAACTTGCTTGGTGTTGCTCTGTGCTTCTATACTTATAATGCAGTTTGCATGAGTTATAGCTACATTTAGAAAGTCTGTACATTCCTTTGGGATAAAAGTAGGTTATGTATTTTGATGAATGTTGTAATAAAATTTTTTGCTTTAAAATTATTGCATATGTTTGAACATCACGTCTTCCATCAGTGCATGTATTTTTTCCTATTGATTTTTGTGTGGTTTTTTTTCCTTTGGATATTTCCAATACTTAAAACGTAGGAGGGTATTTAACTATTTGTATTTCCTTGCTGTTCTTCTCTTGCAAGGATCTCCAGAGTTCCTTTCCCCTGTCAGCTGGCCCAAGCAGCCCTAGTGGTGACCAGTGCAGGAGGGCACGTGGGTAGGTGGTTGTGTTAAATGCCAAAGGTGTGAGTGTCTGTGGCTTTCCCTTACAGCTCATCTTTGTACATTGCCCTGGGTAGTTTTGAGGTAATGAAAAACCATTTCCTGTTTAATCCAGAAATTACCTGTTTGCAACTTGGAGTTTAGAGAGAGTGTGGTAGACAGAACTTGTGTTTGAGTAACTCATTGCTTGTTTCATGTGATCTCACCAGCCCAAAGCAGGATTCTCTATCGTCAAAAATACATTTGCCCCAAGACAGAACCCGATATCATACTCGAGTTCTTGTTTTCTGCTATTATACATTATTAAGGGAGCATTTTAAACAATTGAATGTCATGATAGAAAATGTAATAAAAATCTTCACAGTAAAATTTTATCTTTCCAGATCTGTAAAATTGCCAGCAAAGCTTCCTTTCATTGCAACAGCTAATGCAAAGCAGCAAGGTAGCCCTTCTCTGGGTGAAGCATCGTATTCTTACAAGGGTACCACTAATTCAACAGAGGAAATGCATTCAGATCAAGTCAAGTTTGCATCACTCTTGCCTTCTGGTGCAAATAATAAAAATTTCATTGAAACAGAACCAATGGTTGACAAGAACAGATTTTTGAAAGGTATGATGTGTTTCTGTGTAAGGGATTTATTTTTCAAGCTCTCTGAGAATTAGTATTTCATAATTCATTACTCAGTGTGTAATACAGAAGGTATAATAAGATTCCTAAACCATAATAAACTAGGGAAAAGTAAATGTTCATCCATAAGTATAGGTAAACTGAAAATCATTTATAGAATAATATTTATTGAAATTACATAGCTAAGATAACCAAATAATAGCTGAAGTAGTTATATAAAAATAGAGTTTTATTTATGTCCAATTTCAAAAGTCCAGCTTCAGTAAATTATGAAATTAGCTTCAGTTTACTAAATTTTTAAGGACCAACCATAGAATGTGTGTATTCAGTTACAAAAAAGTGTAATTTTCCACACTCTGGTTCACCCTTCAGTAGTTTTATGCTACACTCTATTCTTCTTTTTGCCAAGCTGCTGAAATGTTTCTCTTTGCAGAAAATCAACTGTGTGCAGAATTAAGTTGCAATAGTGCCTTCCTGACTCATGGAAATAATACACAACCCTTAGAACAGTTTGAGGAGCCTGCAGAACAACATCATGGTAGTTCATTGCCATCCTATGAAAATGTGACTGAAAGAAAGAAAAATGCAGTACTTTGTAGGTCAAAAACTCAACTTAATATAAAGGATTTTGATAAAAAATGTAGGTCATTGAATCTGCCTCACCATAACATCAACAATAGCAGCCACATCAGTGACAGGAATTTGCAGGAAGGTTCAAGTGACTTGTCTCACATTATTTCTTCACCTCTTAAATTTAACAGTGAAAGTAAGACAGATTTTAACAAGCTGCTTTTTACTGACAAGATGAAGCCTGAAGAAACTGTTTATGATGCTGATATGGAGTTGACTGCCAGTGATGCAAGTGAACTACTCACAGTCACAGCAAAAGGCAATTATAAATTGCACCAAAATAAAATTAATAACCCCAATTCTGACAAAATGTTACCAAATTTCAGAAAAGTAAAATATTCTAAGAAGGACAAAGAAAACATTAAAAGCAAGACTAAAGTCCCTTCAAATTTGCATGCAGAAGAAAGGCACTCTAGGACTAACAACAGTGAAACTCCAGAAACTACTGATTCACAAACTCAGCTATTCCAAAGTCAGAGAGAACAGCTACCTACAGGAAATTCTGTAGAGCAACACAGCAGAACAAGTAAAGTTAAGGACACCAGGAGGACATACTGGGTTAATGTAACGAGTCCAAGAAAACAAGAGACAAATAAAGGAACTTTTTCAGAAATTTCTGGAGAAGTGGAAGGCAGAGTACAAAAAACAGACTCAAGCTCATCTGTTAACAAGATCCCACCAGAAGTTTATTGTGCTGAAAATGTACCATTCCAAGATAGCATTTCTGATGTATTGCCTTTACAGGAGAGCTTTCTGAATACAAATGAGGAAAATAACAAACCAAAAATAAAGAGGAAAACTTCTCAAAACCTTTCCAAAGCAAACACAGCAAAATCCTGTAGAGAGGAAAATGGCCAGTATGGAGAATATATTTCCAAAACATCTCAAACAGAGATAAACCAATGTGACAGCAGCAAGAGAAAACAAGACCAGAAGAATATTATACAGGGAAAAAACAACAGAAAAAGTAGTTACAGACAAGGTAGAGAAACTGAAAATGACAGCCCTCATAAAGTTAGTCAGAAAGTAGAGCAGAAGAGCAGCCATTTTTCACCAGGCAGATTGAAGCGTACGTTGGCAAAGGCCAGCCGGAAAGCATGTGTAATACCAAAGGAAAATCTTACATGGTTCTCCATTGGTAAAAATGAAGAATTAAAAAAAAAGGGTTCATTGCTTAGAGAGGCTGGAAGGAAAGTAACTGTAACCCAGCAAATGCAAATACCTTTAGTTACTCAGAATGGTGTAGCTCTGAATACATCACAAGCTAAAGAACAGGTTGATGATGATGCTAACAGGTTAAAGAAGGTAGATTCCTCAGCAGTGGCAAATAAAACCTCTCACATAAGTAATTTTCCTGATAAGCATGTAAAGCAGAAACAGTTTAGTTCTCATATTACTGAGACCAGACAAGAAAAAAGTTATTTCAGGCATATTGATCAGGGTAGTCAGAATATTTTGGATAACCAGGAAGTCCCTCATGAAATGAATTCTTTCGTGAGTAAGTTGAAGGCTGTGATTGAAGTTGAGTGCTGTAAGAATATGCCATTTAAGGCAGATAGCTTTTCCCAGGAAGGTCTTTCCTGTGTGGAACTCCCAGCTCTTGATAACCACAATGCTTCCATCAACTTCTCTGTACTGAAAAGCTCTGAAATTCATGGGCAAAATGATCATAATGAAGCACCAGAAACTGAAAAAGCAGGACAAAATACGGATCATATTTCTAAACAGAGTAACAAAAATACTCTGACACCTTGTCATGGTAAGTGTGTGGGCTAGAAAAAGCAAGGCATTTTGAATTACGTAGTGCCTGAAATAGTGGTAACATGTCTTCTCTTAATTCTGTCCTCTAATTGCTTGTTTAGAGCAGATGAAACAAGAGTGAAAAAAAGTAAGAATGAAAATCACCAGAATCTTCTATATCATGTATCAGTCACAATATCTTTTTGAATTGTGGTAACTTATATCCTTGTTACTTTTCAATATCCCAAGATGATACTCAGTAGGGCAGATGTAAGTAGTCTACATTCTTGAGAAGCAATTTTAGTGACAGCATGTATTCCTTTTTTGAAGAATTCCATTACGTTCAAAAAGTTGAGAATTGAAAGATAAAATAGCTTGAGCTCTTATCCAAGGGAAACAAGACAGGAGTACACTGTTCCCTTCTTAAATGGAAAATATAGCTGGACTTAAAGATTTCACTTCTGTTTCTTTAGAAACACCGCAACTCAACAGTAATTCAGATATCTAAAAGAAGCATGTTGAGTTTTTCTATAACCTGTCCATGTGCCAACTTTGATGGGACAATCTCTTTTTTTTTAAGTAAGATACATTAAGAACATAATAAAATGTTAATGTAGTCTGGAAGATAGGTTTAAATTCTTCTATAATAAATGCAATTATTGTAATGCAATGTAATGGAGTTAATGGAATACATAACTAACACATCTATACAAGAGTTTAAATATACTTTAGAACATAGCTTTGAAATTTCATAGCATTAGGGATCTATTTTGTAAACATACTTGTTCTCTACAAGTTCCTGGTTATTTAATAGTCTGAAAAAGCCCCAACAGTATAGCCCAACTAATCAGCCCAACTAATATAGACAGTATCCTAGCTTAAATTAATAGTTTGGATCCCAAACTATTAAGCTAGTACTGCCTTGGCTTCATTTGAATGCTAAGACACAATGGCCAAAAAAATCTCCTGTTTTACATGAGCACAGAATAGGAACCCTGTCAGAATGAGACTATTGTGTATCAGTCTTTGGGATTTGCAGTTGCATCTTCTCATCTTCAGTTCCTTCTTTGGAAGCTGGAAAAGGGATCCCATACTTTTAGTAGCTCTGATGGTAAGTTACTAAGCCCTTGTGATCAGCAGGGTCAAACACTGCTGGCATAAAAAGCAAGATAGTTATTTTATCTTCATCTATTTAAGCATAGTTCAAGAGACAGTTAAGTTTGCATCCTACATCCAAATCCAAATTTTGAATTGAATGATTGCTATGCTCATTTTTTACACATAGGCCCAAAAAGAAGGCATAGAGCTGGAAAATGCAGAACTAAAAGACTCTTGTACAGCTTGACTCTTCGGATTATACGTGTGTGTGGGTGTGGGTGTGGGGGTGTGGGGGGGTGTGTGTGTGCTCTCTGCCTGTGCTCAAGGCCAGGAGCTGAGTGCAGTGTTAATTTTGTAAATGCAATAAGGGAGTCCTGAGCAGTCACAGGGCTGCTCTGAAATGCTCACGGGGCTCCCTGAAATGTCCCATGAGCCGAGGCAGACCTCGAACAGCTCCAAGTTAGTACAGGATGAAAGCTGCTCTAGTAGCATTTTCTTTGATCATCTATCCCATTTTGTGCTGAGTATCTTTAGTGTAGGAGCAGTAACCAATGTACCTGAATTAAGAAACACATATTAAAAATAATTATTAATTGAAGTTTACATAATTATTTAGGAAATATTTAAAATTAAGCATATAAACTACTGTATTTACAGGGAGAAAAGCTTTCCAAGATCTGACAAACAGTAGTATTCAATTTCACACTTCTGTACCTAAATCCCCTCAAACTTTGGAAGACTCAGCAGCACCACTGAGACGAGGCAGACCCACTATTTGCTACAAGGAACCCAATTTACACAGGTAGGTACACCATAAACTGGGGCTGTTGTTCTTGTCTTTTACATACATAACTACCCCCAGTAAAGACTGATTGATTATTAAACTCCTGAATAAACCATTGAGCTATCACAAATCTCTTTTGCAAAGATACTTCAGTGTTGATATAAAGCTTGTCCAGTTAGTGTGGCAGAATTTCCAAGTGCCAAAGACAAGAGTAGTATTCAAATTCTCAAATATAGTTTGGACTAATAGAGAATAATAATGAATCTTAATGTGTATCATGATATAAACCTCTTTAGACATGAACAATTACAAATGTTATACTTAAAGGTAAATGATACCATAATAATATCCTTGTGATCTTGTCAAATGGAAAGGAGATTTATGTACTAATATTATATAATTCAGTAGTTTTGCTTTAACTAACTGTATTTAATATAAGAAATCATTTAAGATACATTAATTTGATAGTTAACTCTATCAGATATATTATTTTATAATTAATTTGCCTCTTAGAATTCGTGGCAAATTTAGTGGCACAGGATTTTATAGGTTATTAAAAGACAAGATGTAAATTGTGAAGTAACTTCTAAAATTCAAAAGAAGATTTGAAACCCAAAATTCCATTCCACTAATTTGCCTTTACATGAATACATCGAAATATAAATGGACCTTTAGGTTCATTACTTCTGAAAATATTCTGTGAGTTTTTGCCAGAAAATTGTTGAGGTTTTTGTGTTTGGTTTAGAGTTTTTTAAAGTATAATATTAATTTAAGGAACAGTTCCCCTGTGTTGAGTGTGTGTTAGTAAGATGTGTATTCCTGAGGTAAAGACAGCAGAAAGGCTTCCCTGGACCAGTGTTGAGGGTGAAAGGATTATCTCAACTTACTTTATGACAAAGGTACAAAAAGCCTTTTTTTCTGGCAATACAGTGGCAGGAGAAGATAAATGCACAAACTGAAAAAAAATTGGAGCAGTGTTCTCATACAACCTCAAAATATTTTTTACTTCTTTGAGTAAGCTAACAATTGAAGCAGTGAGACTGAGGAAAAGAAGGAGCTAAAAGCAATATAGGAAGTCTTCACTTTACCACTGGCAATTCAAAAATATTTATGCCAGATAACTGGTAAAAAATATTGGAAAGGGATTAGAGTCACACTTGTTTTTACTAATTGGTTTCTATGCTAAAATGTTGTAGTATTATATACTGACACATTGCCACTCTTTTCCCACAGAATGATCAGGTTCTGTATTTCTGAGAAACAGTAACTAATAACAGAAAAAAATGTTGATGTCAGTCAAGATTTTAGATGATTCTCCTACTTATATTTCAGTTAGATTAGTACTGTCCTGAATGGGTGCTGTTAAGTGTTTGGTTTAAATCAGTTTTGAATTTTGTTTTATAGAAATACCACATCCTAATATGATAAAAGTCACATAAAAAGCTAATATTTCTAGCATTATTTTGGAAAGCAGTAGTTATCCATGTCTTGCTTTTTCAGACATACTTATTGTCCACAAATTTAATTTCTTTAGTGTATCAAACTTTCATTAATGCCATTTACCATTTGAATTAGTATGATTACATTACTATAGTTGCATAGGTACTTGATGATATTCATATCTGATGTCTTTTATTTCTTTTCTTTACAGCAAATTAAGGCGAGGGGATCAATTTACAGATACACAATTCCTGAATTCTCCAGTCTACAAAGTAAGAAAAAAAGGAAATTTTAAAAGCAAATCAAAATTTTATTGAAGAACAGAGAATTGCCTTCATGGACAATACTTCTGAAATGGGTACAATTGTTTATGTGTATATGTAAATATTTAGCAATATAGAGTGTTTGTTGTTCTTTGATTAGTAAAGGTCTTCCACAGTGAAATTTTCTGGAGAAAAACCTCTATAAAAGGGCCACAGAATACTTTGCTGAGGAAGGCATATACAGGTTAGGCTCACTCATGTTTTGCATTTCTGGTCAGTAATTTATAATTCGTTCAAATGGTTTGCAGCACTTCTTAAATTGTTAGAAAATATATGTTTTAATGAGAAATAAAAATAAACCAGCTTTGGGAATTGTACTGTGAGTTTTTCATATTTATTTTGAGTGGAACCATTTCTCAGTGCTGGTTGGAACAGATACACACATCCCAAATCTTTATTAATTTATTGAAATAGATGGAGATAGTCCTTCTTTTTTGATAGTTGACTTTTGGATTTGACAGAATCACGCTGAGATTTGAATAAGGAAATCTCATTGAGAAATAATGGAGGGAAGTCAAGGGTCCACAGCATGTGCCAGAGGCAGCAAGGAAGAAAGAAACCACTGCAATAGGAGTTCAGTAGCAAATAGGATCCAAACAAAGCAACACCTAGAGCTTCCATTTGAGAGTGCCAGTGTGACAAGTAATACAATAATGTCATACCATTCAGCTTTCAGGTTTTTGTACTGCTTCCCCTCTGCTTTCCATAATGTGCTGTCAGCTGACAGTTTTATGATTTGTAGATGCTGCCAGATGCAGGTGATAACTCACTACCCACACAACTTTTACACATTACAATGGATAAGGTTCAGGTTAATTTTGCAACAGAGTGACATTTTTTATAAGATAGAAATAAGTTAACTTTTTTGGTTATAGATGGTGGTTCTTCATGCATATACAGTAGATGTTACTAATTTACATGGGCTTAAAAACTGATCAGACACATTAATGGAAGAAAATTCTATGAGGAATTGCCAGAAACACCATTACTGGCACAGGATGTTCCTGAATTGCAAATTTTTGAAGGCTGGAAGGTGATTCTGGAGAAGCCTTTGGCCAATTTTTGTACCTTTACCAAGGACATTCCCTGTTGACACTTTAAGAGACCAGTTCTTTGATTAGCTTGACCTTTTGTCTGATACAGCTTGTCTCTTTTTAAGAGGTGTAACTGATATTCTTAAATTCTTATTTATGATATATTCTTTAACAATATATTCTTAAAATACACTCTTTAAAAATTCTAATCTGTTCTTAAAAACATTTTTCTAAATGTACTCTTTGTACTTGGTAGATTACACTGTAAGCTGAAAGCTGATGGAGAAAATAGTCCTTTAACACATGTTAAAGACAAGAAGGTGTTTGGGAGAGCTGGCATTATTGATTTGCAATCAGGAAATCAGGCTTTATGAACTTGATAGTCTCCTACAACTAGCTTGGTGGGTGAGGGTAGAGCACTAGATGTTTGTCTCAATGATAGTAGGGCTTTTGACATTTTCTCTGATAACATTCCATAGACAAACTGACGAAATATGGGTTTGTTAAGGGCACAATGAGGTACCTGGAAGGTTGTGATTAGTGCCAAATGGTCCAGCTGGAGGCAAAATATTAGAGCTCCTTAGGGTTTCCCACTGCTGCCAGCAGTGACTAACACGTTCACTAACAGCCTGTACGAGCCAGTGCACCCCACACAAGTCTGCAGTCGATAGGAAACCAGAAGGAGTGGCTGAAATACCCCATGGTTCTGTCACCGTTCAGAGGCCTCTGGTCAGGCTGGAGAAATGTGCTGAGAGGAATCTCAAGAAGTTCAACAGGAGGAACCTATGTCCTTCTCCTGTGAGTTGCCAGAATTTCAGCTGTGTATTTTGACAGAAAAGAGACTCAAAACACACTCCTGGATGTATCTTTCAGGTGTATCCATTCTACATATATGTCTGGAACTATAACCATAAACACTAAGAGGCATAAACGTATAATTTACAAACACTTAAGTCATACCACAGCTATTTTCTGCTGTGCTTATTTTGTTATGGTCTGTAGCCCTAAGGCAGCTTCCTCAAGATTCTGTAGGACTTTCCATGTATGAATTTAAATGTATCACTAGATAGTTTACAAAGGGGACATTTATTCTCTAAACAGAGATTTCTCCAGCTGTGGTTACCAGTTGCAAAGATCATATAAAGATTTTAAATATACAGCAGTAAGAAGAGCAAGGTGTTTTCTATGGAACCTTGCAGTACAAATAGAGTATTCAATCAGTATGAAAATTCTTCCAATAAAAAACTTACCTTATCACCCAGGCAATGTGATCTGCATTGCAAAACAGAGCTGTTAACATTATCTGGGACGTTTCAGCAGACAGACCTTTTCTTTCTGAAACATGCTGTGTATGCCACCCCATTGGCAAGACTATTATGAAGAGGTGCAGAAATGGTTGAGAAGACAGGTTCTATCCCTCTTCAATATTATTTTTTAAAAAGAAGTACGCATAGAAATTATTAAACATTTTTCCCTGTTTTTTATTACCAAGTTCATAAATAATTTATTTTATTTTTAATTGAAGTGTTCTTGCTAGCTTCCACTGTTTATCAATATCACCAGCTGTGTCATTAGAAACCGTCAAGAAATACCTGTTAAAACTTGTGTTCCCCTGCGGCAGCAAAACACAATGTTTTGTTAAATGTTGTTTCTCTCTGCTGCCTGTGGTTTGAAAACTAGAAACAGTCACATGCTTTATCTTCCCAGAAAATAAATAATCTCTTTGGGGATGGGTTTAATTATTTTTTCAGTGAGGGTCCTGTTGTTCCACAGCCGCAGGTGTTACTAGCTAGACTGGTAGGGTATCCCAAATACAAGTATGTAATTTGCAATGGGAGTAAAAGGCCTAGGGCCTTATGCCTTCATTTCTTCCATTCCTTTAGTATAGATATCTTTCAAAGTAAAAAAAAGGATACAGAAAGTGGCCTGAAGATCCACAGAAGTTAAGTAACTGTAAAATCATATTATTGCTACTGCCCTTCTTTCCTTGTTTTCTCCATCCTCTCTCTTGTTGCTGAAATTGATGTTCAATAATAGAATAGAAAGAAAATTCACTTTGCTATTTCCTAGGTTGCATTTCTTTTGTTACACAAAACGATCACATAAAAGTGGCATAAAGAATGTTGAATTGCCTTTGAACCTTCATTGTGCTTGTTTTACCAGGTCATTTGATATATTAGAAGCTCTTTCCAGGAAAATTATGTAAAAGCAGCTCATTATTTTTGACATAAAAATCAATTTGTAGCCATCACCAGGAATTAGGATAGTTTTGCTGAGGATAAGGTAATTTGAATTTCTTTTTATAGCTTTAAAATTCCTTTTTCTCATGTTTACTCAATCTCATTGAAATTCTGTAGGAAATTAATTCCATGTGTTTTGATTATACAGAAAAAAAGAACATATTTTTGCTATACCTGCACAAGTAGCCCCTACAAATGGTTATGATACCTGGACCTTACTGCTGATTATTTTTTGAATACAAATATAACCAAAAACCCCATTGGTCTCATGATCACTACACTGCTGGATTTTATTTCAATTTAAAACTACTCTTGGTGATTTTCTTATAAGAACCTGATAACAGTTCAGAGTGTTAATGTTGCTGTTTGCTCTGCAGGAACTCCTGTGTCCTTTGCGAAAGTGAGGTATGGCTTAGCTTCGGAACACTTAAATAGCACCTTAAAAGGCTGAAGTAAATAAGTATTTGTAGTCAGCTCAGGAGGTTGAAAACAATGACCGTGTCACCCCCCGGGCCGGGTGGTGCCGGGGGGTGCGGGGACCCCTCCGAGCGGCCCCGCTCTCCCCGCCCGCCCGGCAGCGCCGCGGCCCCGCCCTGCGCAACGAGGCGCCTGCAGCTGCACGCGTTTGCCTGTTGCTCTCTGTTCCAGGGCTGCGAACCATGGCTCTGCAAGGGCCCGCGGCGGCTGAGGAGCTCGTGTTCTATGTGAATGGGAGGAAGGTAAGTATAGCCTGGAGAAAGAGGAGCTGCTGTGCCTGAAGGAACCCCGAAGGGCACAGATTTGGCTTCCTCAGACTTACTCATGCGGGTGTAACCGAGTCCTCAACAAACCTCTATAAGAAGGTTGGATGGTTGCATCCCATTTTGGCTAGCTCTGCTGTGTTTGGGAGAAAAACCGTGTCAAAATGAAACACACTTTCAGCTGGGTATCAAACTTGGCTGGTAAGCAAGCAACTTTTTTCTTTTTTTTTTGTGTCTGGCTTCTCATCTTTGATGGTGTCAGGTTTTCAGAGGCACAACTGAAAGCAAGACTCCAGTTTTCAAATTTGGACTGTTGACCATACAGATAATATTGCAAGGACTGGTTGTTGATCCAAAGCAACTGTAAGGAACTAGCTGATTCTTTGTGACTGAGTAAGAAATACTGTACCCGATCAAGAATGTTGGTATTTCTGTTGCTTTCTGTTGTCAGTTTCTTACAGCAAGTGGAAGTTAATATTAAGAAAAACTAGAAAGGAAATTGCTACTGCCAATAGCCTTACAGGCTTCCTCTAATGTTTATTCTGGTACATCATAGTGCTAGGGAACTTTAAAATCTGCAAGTCATTAGTTAGTTCTTTATGCGGTCTTTAAAGTTACGCATTTTTATTTCTAGTGTGGCCGAAGGTCAGTTCCCTCAGTATAACATTTCACTGAGCAGCAGTTATTTTTAGTACTTGCAAGGTGCCCTAACACTTCTTTTCTGGAAATGTATTTGTCTGAAAAGGAATTTCCAGAAGGAACCCGAACTCCTGTGGTGTTCGGCACTTAGTGTAGTTCTGTGAGAGGGAACCAGAGAAGGATTCTTTTCTGGCATTGTGTGGATGTAATCTGTGCCCTGAATTTTGAAAGGCCTTGGTTTCTTAATTAAACCTTGTTTTTACTTTCTTGCTGTAGATAATAGAGAAAAATGCTGATCCTGAACAAATGCTCTTGTCTTATCTGCGAAAGAGACGTATCCTTTTCTTGTGTGTTCCCTAAAGTCACTCATGTGAAAGACTTATTCAAGCACATTTCTAACGAATTTTAATTCAAGGTTTAATTACCAGATTAAGGAAGTTGTGATTCCTTTAAGATAAATCAAGCACACTAAATGATGTCTCTTTCTTAATCCAGATATTCTGCAGTTGAGCTGCTGTATTTTTAGGCTGGCTTTTTAAATATACAAAGTTATGCCATCAGGCACAATGAATATGTGCCTGTGTTCCTCCCCTCCCACCTGATGAAGAAGTCTAAAAACCTAGTGGTCAGTATATATAAAGCTTGATAGAAGTCTCCAAGCTTTGTAATAGTCTTTCTCATGGTAAAGGGGAGATCATGAGATGAAAACCTGAGGCTGATGGAATTCTGAGGGGCAAAAAGGCATCTTCCTTTTTGGTGGCTTTGGAACATTAGATTAGCTGTTTGTTCATTCACAGTTTTAGATTGGCCACTGTTCCAGGTTCACAGAAGTGAGCACTGCTCTCAGAAGTGTGATCTTTCAGATGAGATGCCAAGCAAATATCCTTATTATAGATGGGCCTTCTGGGAGAAACTGGGAAATTGGTTTGAGTGTACCACTGGGATTTCAGATATACAGCTGGTTTGCCCATGAAACATTTCTTCCTTTCGTATTTTCACTTGGACAACTATTTTTCGCTTCCCTTTCCTGTCCCAACTTACTCCTCTTCCAAAATAAAGCATAATAAAGTTTTCTGTTTTCTTGAGAAGAGGATTTTGGTCATGTAATTCCTTAGCTTCCATCTTGCTTTCATTGAAAATTTTATTCCAATATAGAAAGGAGTCCAATACATAGGCTGATACCAAACCTATTCTGTGTTCCTTAGGGCTTTGGGAAAAAAGGTGGTCTCAAGCCTTTGAGTGGAATAAAGACCAGAATGGAACCAGATAATTATTTTCCCTAATGACAGCATTTTCAGTCTGTCTTACAGGAACTAAGTATGGCTGTGGAGGAGGTGGCTGTGGTGCCTGCACTGTGATGATATCAACTTATGAGCCAGCTTCAAAGAAGATACGGTATCCTCAACAGAATATTTTGAAAATTGCAGAAAATTTTATGGCTGTAGATACCATTTCCAGATATGAAACTTTAAAAACAGAGTTACAGAACTTGTACTTAATAGTAAAAGAATCTTGAGGAAGGGTCACTTTAATCCAAAAAGAGAATGCTATAAAAATTGCTGTTGATTCAGCTATATTGTAAATTTGCTGAACTATCATACTCAAATGCTTGATTTACTTATAAATGCTGACAGCCCCTGCAAGAGGTTATAAGGAGGCATTAAGACCCTTTGGCTTGACCACTGGAATGTGACTCCTAACTGCAGCTCTTTGTGGTGATTTAAGTCCAGCTGGTAACTGAGGACCATGTGGCTGCTCACTCACTCCTCCCAGTGGGATGGGGGAGAGAATGATACGGGTAAAGGAGAAAACTCATGGGTTGAGAAAAGACAGTTTAATAGATAAAGCAAAAGCTGCTTGTGCAAACAAAGCTAAGTAGGCAATTTACTCACTACTTCCCATCATCAGACAGATGTCCAGCCACTGCCAGGACAGCGGGACACCATCATCTATGATGGTTACTTGGGAAGACAAACACAATCACTCCAAAGCTTGCACCCTTTCTTCTTCTTCTTCTTCTTCTTCCCACAGCTCTATATGCTGCACATGATGCCATGTGGTATGGAATATGACTTTGGTCATTTTGGGTCATCTGTCCCAGCTGTGTCCCCTCCCAATTTCTTGTGTCCCTCAGCCTCCTCATTGGTGGGGTGGGGTGAGAGGCAGAAAAAACCTTGACTCTGTGTGAGCCCTGCTCTGCAATAACTAAACATCCCTGTATTATCAGCACTGTTTCCAGCACAGATCCAAAACACAGCCTCACACTGGCTGCTGTGAAGAAAGTTAACTCTATCCCAGCCAAAATCAGCATACTGTCATATGATTGGTGGGAAGGTAGAGTAGGCAGAAGTGTGTCTTACGAACCCTTTAATACTGACCTCCATCCATTACACCCCACCCACAAAAAGAAAGATTTTGAAGCTCAAAACTGAAGTTTCATTAAGCTAAGAACTGGAATAAATTGCTTTGAAGTTGAGAAAACTCCAATCAAATTGTTAAATGGTTACATGTCATTGTGCGGTGAAGTGTTTATTAGGTGGGGAAAAAAAACTCCAGTTGTCCTTTCATACAGTTACTTTACATTGGAATGCAACACAAATGACAATGTTTAAAGTTAATGAAAGAGCTAAAATTAAAGCAGACTCCTCAAAAGAAGCATTTCAACTGTATTAAAAAATGAAATAATTTTATTAAGATTATTGAATGCTTTGAAGAATTTTAATTTTGGTGTGTTGTTCCTATTGAGTATGATATTTGTTTTACATCAGAATTTCCTTTGGATCAGAATTTTGGTTATAAATTTTCAGCCGTAATTCTTTACTTCCTTCCAATGACTACACCAATCTTCCCTTCCCTATCTTCCTCCTCCAAAATGCGATTGACAGATTGCTTGTGGGCAAGAGAGACAAAAGGGCAATTAGAAAAGACTGGGATATTAAGGAAGATGTAAATTCCATGGAATTGTCCTCATAGATGCGTTTTTATATGGGAGACAAGAGACATAGCTAGAGAGTGATCCCTTCTCATTCCAAATGTTAGTAGTGGCTGCTTTGTAAGTATGAAAGATGTCTTGATTAACTGAAAAATAGTACTCAGACTTGTTTGTTAAAATAATGTTCTTTATTCTCCTTTATGTTCCAAAGACACTATTCAGCCAATGCATGTTTGCTTCCCATTTGCTCCTTGTACGGTGCAGCAGTGACTACAGTGGAAGGTGTTGGAAGTACAAAAACCAGGATTCATCCAGTTCAGGTGAGAGTACAGTGTCACTGTATAGGAGGATTACTGATTTCTTTATTGGATGGGATGGCTTTAGTGACAGTGCTTTTGGGCATAGGAATTTCATAAGATGGTTGTTTTCCCTGCTAAATGACAGCAGAGGACAACATTGGTTTCTGGTGGTTGATTGATCAAGGCTGATGAGATAGCTCATGATGGATCTTATTTTAATAATGACAGTTTGCTCAAGCAGTTGGTATGTAATGATTGTTGGAGTGGGTCAGGCTTTGCTCTCTTTGAGCTAATGACACATCTTGGGCATTCTACCTTGGGCTCATGTTTTAGTATAAATGCAAAAAAAGACAGAAGTCCACTGAAGGTTAATTCTTTAGTATGATGTGCCTGAACATCACACCCAAAATAATTATTCTCATTTGATATTTCTTAGTGTTTTACTTAAAAAGTCTGATTTATTATGAAGGCAGCATTTTGTATGGCATCTCCCATTTAAGAGAGCATTCATTAGATTGGAGATGAGTTGTGGTGTTTCATTTCAGGAAAGACTTGCCAAGTGCCATGGCTCACAGTGCGGTTTCTGCACGCCTGGAATGGTGATGTCCATATACACTTTACTAAGAAACCACCCAGAACCAACTTCGGAGCAGATGATTGCAGCTCTGTCTGGTAAATATTGCCACTTTTTAGTTCGCAGGTGTGTTCTTGAAGCATTTCTTCAGATGCTTTGGCTATGTGAGTGCCTGTCTGTGTAAGTATACATGCCTCCATGCGTGGATGATGTACTCTTACAAACTCTGCTTCTTAGAAGAGTTGCTACTGGATGCAGACCATGTATTCCTTGTCATTCTTTTCTCCTGGAAAACAAAACATGGAGCTGTGGATTGTTTCAGGTGTTCAAAACATCCCCATATGTGTCTTTTGAAGTGCATTAAATCAGATGTGCTAAAATCATGTCATGTTGGAGCAGCAGCTGCATCTGAGCATCTCCGAGGTCCCTTTATATCTGGCATTGAGAATATCATAAGCCTTAGAGGACAGGCCCTTTGCAGTAGGATTAAAACAGATAAGGCAGAGAGATGCAGACTATCTTCAGTAAGGCAAAGTGTGAGCGTTTATAGTGGGTAAAATAGCCTCCTCTCATCTGTTGTGCTCTAGAGTCACAGTAGAGCCAAAGACATTTCCTGTTGCTGTGTGGTGAGCTTAGAGGTGTAATGTTAACTTCCTTCACCTCTAGAAGAAAGTCAGGGGGAAAGAGAACAACATTTTGAGTGGGTGAAGAATATTGTTCGATCTCTTATTCTCCTTATTCTCATACTGAGCTGTAGCCAGCATTCACTTTAGTGCAGATCTCAACTATTTCATACTCCCCTTGAAACAATAGTATTTTTTGTCAGGAGCTGCAGGGTCCTAAGTCTTGTGACACTGTTATATTTTGTCTTTTTGAGAGCTAACACTTCTCCTTGAGCTTAAAAAACACAAGACTCACATAAAGACGTGACATTCTAAAGCCACGGGCTTTAGAGCAAAGCTTTTTCTGACTGATTTCCTTCCTTCAGGGAACTTGTGCCGCTGTACTGGATACAGGCCAATCCTAGATGCCTGTAAAACCTTCTGTAAGGTAAGAGGTGGTGGCGATAGGATTGCTACATTGGGGCCATCAGTGTATCTGCATATACAAGCCATCAAGATTTTTATCAAATCATTCCTTCCCTCTGTTTAAAGATGTCGTTCTGGGTAAATGGCCTGACCCGATACAAAAATTGATTAACATAAATGAACATGGTGACTAGACTGGATAATGAAGAGTAGTCTGAAGTAACTCCATGTGGTTTACTGTGGGTTAGTACAGCAATAAATAAAAGCAGAATTTCAGTCCATGTTCTTAGTAATTTATCATGCAATGCAATGTGTCAGAAACATTTTAAATACCACTCCTTTAACACTTAATCCTTCTAATTTGGCTTGCTATTAAACTTCATCTAGAACTTTATTGAAATACAGAGTCACTCCTGTGAGCTTTAACTCATTGCCATTCTGGGCAATATTTCACTAATGGGATATTCCTATTTTAGGAATCCATTTGTTGTCAGAGGAAAGCAAATGGAAAATGTTGCTTGGATCAGGAAGATGATTTGTTTGACAATGAAGAGAAGGTAAAGTTTTAAATATGTTATTGACTTAAGTATGAAACTTAGAGAAAGAATATTGCATATATCATTTAATAAATAAGATATTTTATTATTCCTCACAAGAACTTTGGAAATATTTTGAGAAGTTGAGGATTCTATGTGTATATTTGTATGAGGAGGCAGTGATGTGTCAGACAGTTTGTATAAGGTGGTTTAGATCTCCAGAGTTGTGATTTGAACAGCTCTTCAGATTCAGTAATATTAATAGTCTGAGCTCTACCAATACATTGAGAATTATATTGTGCAGGACATTAGGGCATATGTGAAATTTGCTTAGATCAGTGATCAGTGATGCTCTAAGTACTCCTCTCTTAGGAAAACTGCTGACTTGAGTCTGAGGAATTGATACACTCTTAAGAATTAGAGCTATGATTGTGATTTTATGTGAAACCTCTTATCCATACAAATACTTCACCTTGTTCTCAATTTTCTTTCAGTAGTATCTGATCTGCTTCTTTGGGTTTTGAGTACTTTAGGTTGGCATGAAACTACTTTCTTATAGTAGAACTACAGGAAGCCTGTACTTAGTCCTTCAGTTGCTTGCTTCTGCACTGTCATTTGTGTTAGCAGTAAAATTTAAGAAAATGTTATGAACACTTCTTTCACCTCAGCGCCTCCAAATGATGCATGGTGATTTAACAACAAATCCAAATGATCATGAAATGACTTATTTTTTACTGACTTCAGTGGCAGTCTCTTGGTTTGGTTTTGCTTTTGCTTTTATTGTTGTATGAAATTTATGATGGGACAAAATTCTTGGTCTTTGCTTGTCTTCTTTTTAAGGTCTCCACCAGCCTGTTTTCAACAGATGAATTCCAGCCGTTAGATCCCACCCAGGAGCTTATATTCCCTCCAGAACTAATGGTACCTTTTGCTGCTCATAGACTATTCTGATGCTCTGTTCAGAACTGATCCTTAAGTCCTGCTTAGCAGTAACTCATCAGAAGAAACGTCAAAACATTTTAATGTTATTATACTCATTTTTGGTGTTTTGCCCAATAAACTTATTGAATATTCACATACCTAAAAAAGTCGTATTGGGAAACTGAAGTTGCAGAGTTAGGTGTTAGGTGAGAAGATAAAGAAGCAACCTAAACTGGGTTTTCAGTTCCACAGCTGAAGATACAAATATTTCTCAGTGAACTCAATGGCAAACTATTTTTAACATTAGAAGACATTTTTGTGGCTTAATACTTCTGTTAATCTGTTCTCAGATATCCACCAGATCAGAGAGTGCTTTGCCACGGTGATTAAAGCAGGCCAAAGATATAAACAGCTGCAATGGAAAGTGTTAGGCATCCTTAACTATTGACAGCAGTATTTGCCCTAGAAAAACTGAAAGCTGTTTGTCAGTGTAGAGATTCAAAGCCAGATTCTCTGTAGTTAGCTGACTGCTTCTGGAGAAAGGTTGATAACTGTAGGACAGGCATTCTTGACTGTGTATTTGTACCAGTACTGGTTCACAGGCTATTTCCAAGTGATCAGTGAACAGTGTGAGAACAGCCAGAGACACTTAAGTGCATGCATAATCTAGAAGGGGATGGGCTTCCAGTGTCACTGGTGCTCTCCAAGCAAGCTAAATGGGCAAATACCTCCTTAAGTTTTTATCGGTTTTCTAACAGCTTTAGCAATTGCAGGATCTATTCCTACATCTTTTCCTAGGGGACTGGTTATTATCAATCTTGTTTATTAGCCCATTGGAATTGAAGACATTTCACCCACACAGTCTCGACTTTCGCCACTGTGTGAAGAGCCAGCATAACATTTCAGTGCCCTTTTTGTCCAGTTTTAGAGGATTATGTAGAACTGCTGTTGTTAAGAACATTTTTGACTTTCAGTCTAAGTGTCTATTTGACCTCACTTCTGTCTAAATATTTAAATCTACCATATTTCTCCATCAGAGAATGGCAGAAAATCAACCAAAAAGAACTCTAATTTTTCGTGGGGAGCGAGTAACGTGGATTTCTCCTGTAAGCTTGGATGAACTGCTGGATCTGAAAGCCACCCACCCTGAGGCACCTCTTGTGGTTGGGAACACCAGTGTGGGTATGTGTGTGACCAGAATGGCTCGTGTTGCTTTAGTTCCAGTGTGCATGAGAGGAGTGGGGCTGCATTTGTCGTTCTTTTTGCATCTTCATCCTTAAGCTTACATTCTGCTATGTGGGAGTTGTCATTATGGAAAAGCCTTTTGTCTGAGTCTATTCCTATCTTGTAGGACCTGACATGAAATTCAGAGGTGTGTTCCATCCAGTTCTTATTGCTCCTGCAAGGATCCCAGATCTGAATGTCCTGAAATACACAAATGATGGTCAGTAGACTTTACTTTTTTCAGAAATAGGAGATTTCTTTCCAGTAAGGAGTGCTGCACCGTTCCAGAGTGCTGAAGGGGTGAAGTGCTGTGCAACTCATTCCTAATCAAGC
Source organism: Polioptila caerulea (assembly GCA_013397295.1). Lineage (NCBI taxonomy): Eukaryota > Metazoa > Chordata > Aves > Passeriformes > Certhiidae > Polioptila > Polioptila caerulea. The sequence continues at coordinate 423,941 of VYXF01002938.1, read as the reverse complement.
TTGGTTCTTTCCCAGTCAAGGGGGCTGTTGCCATCATCACAGTGCAGGATGGCTTTGTCTTCATGACACAGTGCAGAGCTGACCAGCAATATTATCTTGGGCCTTAGTGTGAGGGTGATTATTCTGGTAACATTGGTTCTGGAAGTCAGTCATGCAGGATTTGTGTTGTGACTGCTGTGCCAGGCTCTGCTGAATAGCAGAGAGAGACCCATAGAGAACCACAGGGAGAGTTAGCATGTAGCATGCTTGGTTACGTTAGAAAGAAGACTGTGATTAAACTGGCATAGCTGATGTGCATTAGCTAATCTTGTTCTCAATCATGACAGCAGTAATTATAATAGGTTAAAAATTTTGTGTCTCAATTTACATGTTTATAATAAGCAGGGAGGGTTTTTTAGTTAGACTAGGCTTTGGGTTTTAAATAAATTCAGGTGAACTAGAAGTACTACTAGAAATAGGTTTCAATTTACTATAATAGTCTAAAGTAATTTAATAAAAATTACCTTGTGCAAGCTTATAGCCAAAGTTTTAAGGAAAGTCATATCTGATGAAATTCCTTGCTATATGCCTGAAGCCACTTGTTTTTTTAAGTGCTAAACTGTGTTTAATAGTTCTGTCATTGCATTTAGACTACCTGTTTTATTTCAGAACAGTCATCCAGTTCTATTCAAAGACTAGTTTGTTCTTAGCTGCAAAGTAGCTAGGAATTGAAAAGAAGCAGGGAGAATGCTTACTTCTTCTTTAAAGTGTGTAAATAAAACCTAAGTACTCGAAGGTGAGACTTACTAGTTCTAAAACTAGAGATTTGCAGTTTAGTTTGCCAGCCAGAAATAACATTTCCTCTCTTCAATCAGATTTAAATCCAAAATATGTTTTGATTACATTTTTCCTTTAAATACACAAAATTTAATATTGCTTTGCTTGATTAAAATTAAATTTATTTATATTTTCATTTATACATTTAATTGAATCCCAGTATTAATTGAAAACATTCATATATTATGTAAATAATTATTTTTAATAGAAAGGAACTATGTACCATTTTTTAAAAAAATAGAAGTATAATCTTACAAAAAAGCTTCTAAAGTAAATGTGTATGAGTTGTCTTTCTAGTGGGAAAAAGAGTACTGTCTTCATTGTTAGGACTGTTTGGGGTTTTGCTCCCCATGCTACCTACCCACACCTTAGAAGAATAACTAGAATCTACATATGCAAAGCAAGATCAAATTAGGATGAAAATCTTGCTTAAAAATAGGAGGAGTCTGTTGAAAGCATTTTGAAGCTGACTCACTTCGTGTGCAATGTCTCCTAAATGTTTACTCAGTCAAAGCAAGGTGCAAGGGAAGCAGTTGGGGTGTGCAGCTGGAAGCAGAGAAGGGATTTCCCTTTAAGCAGAAGAGGTGAGGTATTAGTTCAGTTTCATCATTTCTGCTGAGGGATTTTACCCTCAGTCTCCCGAAATGGAAGGTTCCAGTTCCTTTAAAATGCCAAGGCCCTCTCCTGTAACCTGCCTTTGCACACGTGAGCTGTCCTAACTCCACAGTCTGAACACACTTTAGAACTCAGGCAATAAAGCAATGCACACATTACACTTCCATAATCTTTTGGTTTCAGGATTAATTCTGGGAGCTGCCTGCAGCCTCTCTCTAGTGAAAGACATCTTGACAAATGCAGTTGCCGAGTGTCCTGAAGAGAAGACGAGGGTTTTCTGTGCTATCTTGCAGCAATTGAGAACTCTGGGCGGAGAACAGATAAGAAATGTTGCTGTATGTTGGGAATTACTTGCAATTACAGTTTGAAAAAATGCTAACAAATGTGAAATTGCTCCTGACCACATGTTGAACTTGCATTTTTAGTTTTGATTTTGCCATGAATTTTCTATCAATACCTCTTTTTATAGCTTTCAATATGTATAAATACATATATAGCTTGCGTGTTATATTGTTAGTTAGCATGAAAATATGATGATTATGGAGAAAGGTAACATGAACTGCTTTATTTTTTCCAGTCGTTTGGTGGAAACATCGTAAGTAGAAAATCAACCTCAGACTTGAATCCTGTTCTGGCAGCCAGCAACTGCATGCTCAATCTGGCTTCAAGAGGTAGGAGGACATAGCCTGTCTCTGTAGCATAAATGAGGTTTTAAGTGTTCAAAGGGCTGTTAGAGATTTAGGCTCCTTGCAGAATTTTGTCATCTTCCCTTCTGAAAAATTTGACTTTCATGATATATATCATTGAATAACAAGTATGGTCACTTTTAGAATAAAGTATCAAAACGAGAAAGGAAAAAGCAATAGCATTTGTTTATTTCTGGACTCCTGGAAATGTTCAGAATCTCAGGGGAAAAGCAAACAAAGTAAAGAAGAAAGGGACCTAAAACCTAAAACAAAAGCCCCACCCTCCAAATAATTTTTTACTTTTACAGCAATTCTTTACCACTCAGTTTACTTCCTCATTTTTTATGTTTTAGAATGAAAGGTAGTTCTGACAGCAGCTGCAGAGATTTGGAATAGATTGGCAGGAGTGAGGGTGGAATCATCATGGCAATGTCAGAAGGGAGGATTATGGAACAGGGATTGACCTCTGGGTGCTTTTTTAAGAATCTGATACTATGATGTTACGGAAGATGGAGCAACCATTTCAATTTATAGAACATATCACTGATAATCTTTTATGTAAGCTCTGTAGTGGTTATTTATTCAAGAAGGCAGCAGGTATTTCTTGCCAATTAAAATGCTGTTGATATGTGTTAATTGCACAGTTGTATGGAATTTCCTGGATTTGGGATTTTAATTTTTTTTTATATTTTTAGGACAAAAGCGACAGATTCCTATGAGTGATATTTTTGCAGATGGAGTTGGTAACAATACCATTACACCAGAGGAGATCTTAGTCTCTATCCATATTCCCTATTCTAGGAAGGTAAGTTATTCGTTTATTTAGATTTGCTTTATGCAGAATTAAAGACGATGAAATAAAGAGCAGGAGAGGGCATAATCCATCTGTTTAAATTAGCACTGTTACTGCTCGCTTTCTAAATTCCTTACATTTATTCATTTCAGTGCCATACTATCTTCCAGTTTCATCCAAAAAACACAACTCAGAAGGTAGATGGCAATGCTATATCAAGAGTAATATTCAGACAAAAGTTTGCCCTAAAATGATTGGGCAATAGCAATTGTTTAGATCCCCTACAGAAAGAGGTCTTGGACAAGTTGCCATTTTGCTCACCAAAGCAGGCTGCTCACCTGTGATATGGCTGGCATCAAATAGGTAAAGCATTGTCATCTCTTGAGGATTTTTCTTTGAAATGGGGTAAGATTGGATGTGTTTGTGGTGGAACCGTAAATGTTGCTGAACTGAATAACAGTCTTTAACTGATACTGGGTTTGCAAGAGTGGATGTGGGATCTTACAAGAGAATTATGGGTTATGTTATCTGAATACTGAAGTTTGGAAGCCTCTAAACTTATGATGTTGTTATAAATACAAGTCCACAAGATCCCTGTCTTCCAGTTATCTACCATGAAAAATCTAGATCATCTGAGCTGTGTAGGTGATTGGATTGGATATGAGCTGCTAGAAAATGAAAGACGGTAAAGCTGTTGAAAGGTCAAGAGAAGAAAGTGCATGGTCTCGAATGCTCAGGCAGCTGAATTGGTGCTCTTCATTGTTCTCTTGCTTCACATAGTGCACTTTCAGATACTTACATGCCTGCACTTCTGTCTGACCTTGCTCAGGGGGAGTATGTCTCTGCATTTCGACAAGCACCAAGACGGGAAAATGCTCTTCCAATAACCAATGCTGGGATGAGAGTCCTTTTTGAAGAAGGCACAGACGTTATAAAGGATCTGAGCATTTTCTATGGAGGTGCTGTCTCGACAACAGTCTGTGCAAAACAAACCTGTTGGACACTTATTGGAAGGTAAAATTTCTTTGTCTTGTGTGTGTCTTTGAACAAATGGACTTTGAAAGCTTGAGTTCATGTTCCATGGGACATGAAAGTACAGAAAGATTTCATTTGCCTTCCTAATGCCTTGTATATTCAAGTGGATGGTCAAGCCTTAATGATGACTTTTCAAGATTGTTACATTTTGGAGTTACGCACATGAAGTGTGACTCCAGAGTGAATTATGCAGAGATAGAAGAGAGATGAGCTGTGAGATAGGTGAGTGAGGTGTACATCAGTCAGTTGTGCACCTAAACCCAAGTATGGGTAAATTACTCTGTATCCCATATATTTGATAATCCTCTCATCAGTGATCTTGAGTTCTTCAGTTTGTCTCTAAAAGATAAAAAGTTTAAGAACTTTAGCTGTGCCCAATAAAGTTAGAAGCACAAGTCAAGTCTTCACCTTTCCAATATCTCTTTATCTACAAGGTCCCAGTAATCTCTGGAATTAGTCCCTGACTTTCCCTCACAGTTTGCAGCATCTTTCTAAGTTTTGGAGGAAAAAATTTGCAAATTCAATCAGCATAAAAAAAACACTAAAGGAAGCCTCACTGGCCTGGTTTGACATTTAACATGCAACTGTTTCATTAGTTGAAATGCTCATTATTTTTTTATGCTTTATGTGATTAAATTTAGTCTAACAAACTAATATTTTAATATCTGCAGTCATGTAACTATGGAGAATTAATAGTGGTGAGATACATGAAGAAGACAATGCTTTCAGGAAATGTAACAGCAAATTAGATCCCTTGAAAGTGTATACATTTTCCATCTATATCTTTATCTATTTTTCTTCAAATATAGAATAGTATCTGCAATATGATGAGAATCTGTAAGACTGCTAAAGCAGCTTTAAAGCTGTAATAGGGTTTGTTTAATTATGTATTTGGTCATTTAAAAATGCTGGCATAGCACTTAATTCAGTTTACTAATGGGAGCTCAGCTCTGTGAGCAACATTGATCTACACCATTTTACAAATTGCAGACATTATTAGAATCAATATTTTGGCTTCATTATGAACAGGATTCTGTCTGTGGTTGATGGTACACATATACTACTGCAATCTGTATTTATTTTTTATTAGTCCTGGTCTAATTATATCTTTTATTCTTCCTAACAGGCACTGGAATGAACAAATGTTAGATGAAGCATGCAGACTCATTCTTAAAGAAATTGCTCTTCCAGACTCAGCTGATGGTGAAAATGTAGACTATAAGAAAACTTTGATGGTCAGTTTCTTCTACAGATTTTTCCTGGAAGTATTGCAGTCATTGAAGACAATGGTAAATTGTTCATAGAATCATAAAATCATGGAATATACTGAGTTACAAGAGATCCATTAGGACCATTGAGTCCCACTCCTGGCCTTGCACAGGACACCACAGGAGTCCCACCATGTGCCTGATATCACATGGTGGTGATAGTTCAAATGCTTTTTGAACTCAGGCTAGGGGCTGTGACCACTGCTCTGGGGAGACTATTCCAGTGCTCAAACACTCTCTGGGTGAAAAATCTTTTCCTGATATCAAACCTAAAGCTCTCTGCTCCTGGCTTCATGCCATTTTCCCCAGTCCTGTCTCTGGCCAGCAGAGTGAAGAGGTCCATACCTGCCCCTCCACTTCCCCTCTTGAGGATGTTGGAGACCTCAGTGAGGTCTCCCTTTAGTCTCCTCCGGGCTGAGCAAACCAAACGTTCCCCATGTCCACTTTTGTGCAAGCAAATGAAAGGGGTGTTCTTGCTATATGATAGTGATTTGTACAGTGTGCTAAATCATTGTCTTTGGTGTTTGGAGCTACACAATAACCTAAGTGTTTCACTCCCAAAGAGACTGATGGAGAGATGCCCATTTAACTTTTATGTGCTCAAATACCTTTACCTTGGACATTAGGCTTTAAAAGACATTTGAGCAATATTAATACAACAACATACCAGAAGTAAGCTCACAGACCCACAGAAAATACACAAGAGATCTTGTTCTGTCTATAGTTCAAAACACAAATAGATGAAATAGAAATAAAGACTTTGAAAAAAGATTGTAGATATTAAACCAACCCTCCTTCTTGTATGAGCTGTTGACTGGGAGATGAGGACACTAAAATTTCACTTGCCATGACATTCTAGGTGTACTTTACTCTTTTTTTTGTCTTAATTATGTTCTTACAAAGAAAAATATATCCCTTTTACGTTTTTCTTCTATGTTATCTTGAGATCTCTCCTCTAATTTTACATGACTAGGTAATTCTTTGTTACCAGGAGTGATTCTGAGCCAGTTTTGATCAGACCTCAAAACTAAGCTCTGTCCCTACTTTATGCTGCTTACTTTAAAAAGCATATTTGTTGAATCCAGTATATTTTAAAATATTATTTAGTGACCTCTAAAACCTCTTCACTGTTTTACTATTGTTGTTTTATAGCCTTTCTAGTTTAAGCCTGGAAAGCATTTCCTGTATAAAGATTTTGTGTTTGATTTTGGTTGTTGGCTTTTTTAATTGTAATGTTCAAAGTGTGAGTTTCAGTAGTAATTCACTTCCTTTTCAGGATCCTTGCCATTATCCTGGCATACCTAAGGAATACTGGAGTGTTCTACAAGATTTCAAAACCAGAATGCCCCAGAGTATCCAAATATACCAGGCAAGTGATTGCATTCTGACATTGTTTTGTGCTTTATAACAGGTAAAAAGTCACAGTTCAAGCATGAGCCTTGGTGTGAAGGTCAGGTACAGATTTTCCAAATGACTGGAAGCAAGAAGGTTTTAGTGCTTGATTTTAACTGTATCTTATTTGGAGAATCCTTGTTTGTAAAAATAGATTCTGGGGTATTCTCACTTCTTCTAGACAGTTCTTTGAAGATACATATGCTAAGCAAACTCCATTGTCAGACTGCTTAAAATTGATGTATTGCAGTATGCAACCTAGTTAGAAAGAAATGAGAAGAAAACAAAAAAAGATTGAAAAGCACAAGTATAGTGTATATATATATACTGTAGCATAGCTATAGTATTGTCTTCAGATCTCAGGGGCCTCTTAGGTCTTACTGTAGAGTTAGGAATTAACATGGTGTTTGATGGTTGTGTGCTCAAATTAACATGAGCAGGTTGTCTTAAATCAACAGTAGAGAGCAGCAAAGAACACGTTTGGTATTTTCTGGGCTCACCATATAAATAGGTCGTGGTAGAAACACCCGCAAGGATTTGTGATATTTTGGCACTCTCAATGCACAAGTCAAAATACCAACTTTTGAAAACCTAAAGAAAATTTCAAATGAAATATAGGTGAATATTTGTTTTTCTTCCAATTTTTTGATATTCCCTAGGAAAGCACTTTAGCTTTAAATACTTGAAATTTGTTCAAATTGTTATTTTAAGTTTCCTTCAGAGTTGTTATTACTACTTAAAAAAAAAAATTACAACAAGCAATAAGAAGAGGCAGGATCAAGGGGACTATTTCTTGTCACTTTTCCCCAATTTATTCTCCATCTGTAATAAAGTGACTGAACATCAGAATTTGAAACAATTTTTTACTCAGATCAATTGGCACTGAACAATAGAAATTTAGAAACAGAAAATTTTTCCACTTTAAGTTTCTATTTAGATTTTTTTAAGGCCATATTTTTTGTCTGCACTCCTTCATTTGGACATTTTTAAGCTTTTAAAATTAAGATAAAAAAAAGAATGCTTATCTTGAAATCCAAATACCTTGTCATTCTGTTGTGGAAATGTTGAAGTGGTTTGGCTGAGACATCCTTTTGAGGAACTTTAGGCAGTCATATGAAGAGTGTTTGTTCTTGACTTTGTGCCAGTAGCAGTGTGCCAGAAAGTGCAGGAAGTAGAAGTGTGTAGCTTGAACACTGGTGTTCTGGAAGCTTTAGAAGTAAAAACGTTTTAATTGTAAGCAATTAACTAATTCTAAATGTAGAAAAGGAAAAAGTTGGCATGAATACTAACACAGTGGAAAGGTGTTCTGGAAGTTGGCAACTTTAGTTGATGTGGCAGATTTAACTGGAAACACTGAATTAATTTTCAAAAATACTTAGCAAAGTAAGGTTAATAAGGCACTAAATTCATACACAGGTGCAAGGAAATAATTGGGAAGGAAATATTTAGGCAATATATTCTCACTGATTTACACTGATCAGTTGCACTCTTTCAGTGAGAAAGACAAATCCTAGAAATCATTGCAAATAGCTCACAGTACATCACTCGACACTGATAACATTCAGAGCAGAATCTTGTGACAATAATTCAGAAAATTATCAAAGCTTCATGACACCATTCAGGAAGGGAGGAAAATATCCTTCTGAAAAAGTGCTAGGTTTGTCACTTTGATGTAAATAATTAAGGAAAAAAATCCAAGTAAACAAACCTGTGTGGCGCTCTTGGAGCGGTCCTTAAGAGAAGAAAAGAGGAGGAAGAAATCCCAGGAGCAGCAGTCACCTCCTGCAGCCACATCTCTTTCAATGTTGAACCAGAAGATGGTAGTATGAGAAGTTGTTCATTCATCTAATTTTCTGATTACTGTAAGAGTAACAGGACTGTTCTTTTTTTAACTGGGGGTGCTGGGTGTGTGTTTCTGACTGTACAGGATGTAGAGCCGAGCCAGTCTCCCCAGGACCCTGTAGGACGGCCCGTTATGCACCAGTCAGGGATAAAGCATGCCACAGGTGAAGCAGTCTACATTGATGACCTTCCTTCTGTGGATGGGGAGCTTTTCCTGGCTGCTGTCACTAGTTCCAGAGCTCGTGACATGATTGTGTAAGTGTCCAAAGTGGACCTGAAGAAAGTGTTACCATGAATTGCTGCCTGAGATTTTTAGAAAGACTAATGACTTATGCATGTACCCAACAGCATGCCTGATACCTGGAGGCAAATCCATGCTGGAAGCAGTACTGTTGCACTAGTAGAAGGGTTTGTTAGGATTGAAGTGTCTCACCCCATTTTACTGTACTAGTAAGGGTGAACTGTTTCTGGTCCATAAACCAGCCTGGAGCTAGCCCAGCTATCTCCACAGAGTGCTCAGCTGTGCAGTGCAAGCAGACTTTGAGATTCAGTTTTGCCAGCACTACTCTGAAACCGTCCAAAATGGAGGAAATAGTGTGGCAACATTGCAGCAACAACCTGCCAAGCTCATATGAGGTTTATAGGGTAGAAGGGTGGAGAAGATAATTTTATTTTGTAAGAAAACTGTTTTCACATATGCTTTTATGCTGCCAAGATACACCTATTCTAGCAGTTCGTTCATCATTTAGGCACCAAGACATATTCAAGTGATCTAGTCAGGATTAATTGTCATGATGGATAGGACTGGAGCTTCTAGCTATAGAGTCCTGTCATATTTCCTGGCTTATTCTTAGGTCCGTGCTGGGTTTGGCAGCTCTCTTTTTGGTCCCATCACAGAGGTGACATTACCCCCATCTCTGCGACTCAATAGGATCTATTCAGTCTCCTTTGTCTCCTGATCTGGGTGTTCAGAGAAGATGCCTGTACTTGTGCTGGGGTCTGATGAGCTGCTGAACGAGATGCTATCAAAACATGCTATTCTTACAGACCTTCTGCTGTTCCTTCTGATCCTTCTGCACCTAGACATTTCCATTCCTTCTCCATTTATACTGGTCTTGTAATTTCTTTTATATCTCTCTACATGAATCCTCCATCTGCAGAAGAGTATTTGTATCTTGCAATATATGTGTAGGCTGTGAGGTCTTAGAAAGTTGCAGTTGTAGCATCATAATTGTGCAGTCATTTTTATTAAACCAATGCAGTTCAGGCAATCTAGTGGGCCAGTGATTTCCCTGTTGTATCTAAATTATCTCCTAAAAATGAAGCAGATTAGTAGAATCTCAAATTGTCTTTTATCTGCACTTCTCCACATGTCAGAGACAAAAAGAAAATATGTATATATATGCCTATGAGCACATCTTGGTAGTACAATACCAATACCAATACCTCTGTATTGTGCTCCCTTCCTCTGTGAACAGTTTGTAAAATTAATGAATTACACTTCTTTTCCCATATCCCAATCAGATCTATTGATACGTCAGAAGCCCTAAAAGGAGCAGGTGTGTTTGATGTCATAACAGCTCACGATGTGCCAGCTGCAAATGAGTATTATTTTTCTGATGATCCGGAGATTATATTTGCAAGAAATGAGGTATAACTACAATCTTTTTGCAACTGATTTTCTTAATTTTAACTGTTTTTTCTCCAGCCTTTTATCATCCCACTGTCCATTTCTGAATACTGTATTTTCCTTGATTCTGTAGTTATAGTGGTATTTTTATCATTTGTTAGCTTCATGGATGATGGAAAAATAGAAAAGTCCTAAGTCAAAGAAAACTTTTGAACAGGAAACATGAGCGGTGGTTACATAAAATAAGAATATCAATAGCACATATGGGAATTGTTTGAATCCACTGTTCCATAATGTGATGTGTATTTTACAGGTCATTTGTGTAGGTCAGATTGTCTGTGCCGTGGTCGCAGATTCACATGTTCATGCCAAACAAGCAGCTGCAAAAGTGAAGATAGAGTATGAAATGCTGGAACCAGTAATCTTAACAATTGAGGTACTAATAATTTCTTCTGCTTTTTTATTGTTTTATCTATTAATTATTGGAAGCAGCACTCTTTAGTTGATTTTTAAAGATGATTTTTAAGGAGACAAGATTAATTTGAACATCCAATTAACCAGTCTGAGTATCTCCCTGTAAATAAATTTTTAATCTTTTGTCTAATTTTGACCACTTGTGATAGAAAGGCAACAGTTTTGAAAGTATGAAGGTTTCAGAAGTTTTACTATAATAAATATTAGAATGCAAAAAAATCCCCAAAAAACTTCCTAATGTTCCAAGTGAGGAAAAGGAAAAGGCAATGAGCATGCTGATTTCTAAATTTTTGGTAGCTACCAGCTGGTTAGTCAGCATGTGTATAGTGGCTAACAGTCAGGTACTGATTATCTCTAGCTTTTTTATCTGTTGTCTAGCTTGAAAGCTAGGTTGGAGACATAGGAATTAGTTGTTGGGGGAATATGAAGGAAAAGTGTTAGGGATGACATTTTAAAAGTGTAATGTGGGAGTCACATATGGACTTGCTCTGGATTAAAGAGAATAGAAGTAAGGAACAAAGGACACTTGCAGAGAATCAGCATCAGTTCTGGTAGTCACTTTACAGCTTGTTTTAATAATGTGTGTGTGGTCTAATGGGACAGTCTTTCTGACAGAAAAAATAGATAAAGGCTGACAAATTTTGTTAATATTTCATTAGAATTGAAACGCCAATGACATTTTTTTAGAAAGCAAGCAAATGCTAATTTATAAATAGATTCCACCTTTACTTAGTCCTTGTGATTTCTTCCTGTCTTACTGGCATCACTCTTTGGATGATGTGGTTGCATTCTTACTCTGTGGTGTCTTGGTCACTAACTGGATGTATGACAGGGAAGAGCAGGTTGAATAAATTGAATGCATTTCCTTCAGAAACTGCTGGCATCAGTTACACAAGATGCTTCAGGAAGGAATTGCTGATCTTGAATAAACAAACTCAACAATGACAGTAAAGGGATGAAATACACTTGTTGATTGACTTTGGTATCTGGTGGTTCCAATCTCTGAAGACAATGGTGTTGGTCCTGAGACTTATATGCTGCAACAAGCTGGGAATCTTAAAAATACTTAAACCCCCCTATTTCTCTTTTTCTCCATTGCAGGAAGCTATAAAACACCACTCATTCTTTGAGCCAAAAAGAAAACTAGAACAAGGAAATGTTGATGAGGCATTTGAAACTGTTGATAATATAATTGAAGGTAAATTGTAAAATACATTTGGTGAGAAATCTTGGTTGTCTGTATTTGGGTTTGGCTGTCTGCTCTTCAAGTCTCAATTCTGCCTTTTTTCCATGTAGTCATTAGGCCTGAGAAAGCTCTTGAGCACTTGGAAGACAACATGACTAAACCTAGTGTATTATTGTTCTGCTACTCCATTCAAGCTTTTTGCATCATCTGTTCATGAAAATAGTTACAGAATAATTAGGTTGGAAGAGCGGCTTTCAGTCCAACCTCATACTTCAAGCAGGTCTGCTTAGAGCAGGTTGTTAAGGGCCATGTCTGATCATGTTTTTAATATCTCCAAATAGGGAGATAATGCAACATCTATGGGCACCTGTTCCAGTGTTTCACCGCTTTCATGCTGATTCTGATTTTTCTTCTATCTAGCTGGAATTTCTTATGTTCATTGCCTCTTATCCTTCCATTGGGCATCTCTGAGAACAGTCTGGCTTGCTCTTGTCTACACCTTTCCATTAGGTAGTTGTAGACAGGAATAAGATCTCTTCTTCAACCTTTTCTTCTTATGGATGAATTAATCCAGTTGTCTCAACCTCTTCTCCCACATCCTGTGGTTAAGCCCCCTGATGATCTTGATGGCCCTCTTCTTGACCTGGTTCAGCATGTGCATGCTTTGTTTAACTTATCTGTGCTTTATTGTTGTCACTACTGGTGGGTTCTGCTCTTAATCCAGTTCTGGTGATGCTACTGGAACAAGACAAATTTGATCTTACAAGGATTTTAATTTGTGTTTTTATTTTAGATGTTTCTCTGTCACACAAGAAGTATCAGAGGATTTGACATGGATTCCCATGATTTACATATGGTTGGCTGTTCTCTGGTTCATTTCTCTTTCCCCTCAGTAACACTTGTGTTTTTCTCATTGGATCAGGGGAGATTTGCATTGGGGGACAGAAACACTTTTATATGGAGACTCAGAGTATGCTTGCTGTTCCAAAAGGAGAGGATAAAGAAATGGATTTGTATGTGTCAACACAGCATCCAGCAGTTATTCAGGTAATGCAGAGCATTCTCAGAGAAAGTGTTTGGCACTTGTGACAGTAGAGCTTTTAAAGTTTGGTTTACAAATCTGTAGGAACAGTAGCCATAGAAAGATGAAATTGCCCTTTGGATTGTCCAATAACAGCTGCTTTGTAGTACTGCTGTATTCTGATAAACGCTGAGCACTACACTGTCAGGGTAAGTCTCTCCTTTCCCTTTGAACAAAGTACTTCATACTCCACTATTGTTGGCATGAAAAGCTCCCTGTGGAGTGCTGAGGCTCCTCCATCTCTGTTATTTTTCCATTGGAGTGAGGAGCAATCAGTTCCCTACAGAGTCAGAACCTACTGAGGATCTGATCAAGTCTAACAGTTGTAGGTGAGACAGCTACTCCGTGCAGCAGTCTCCTAATCACAGATTGATTTGCCTTTCAAGGAACCTTTAAAGACTATTTAATTCAACACCCCTGCCATGGATAGGATTGTCTTTCTCTGCATCGAATTTTTCTAAGTCCCATCCAACGTACACTTGAACATTCCTAGTGGTGGGGTGTCCACAAGTTCTCTGAGCAACCTGGATCCATGCCTCACCACCCTCATGGTAAAAAACCTTCTCTTGTCCAGTCTAAACCTGCCCTCTTTTACTTTAAAACCATAGCCCTTTGTCCTGTCAATACAAGCCTTGCTAAAAAGTCTTGCTCTGTTTCTTGTAAACCCCCTTTATAGTTTGAAAGGCCGCAGTAAAGTCTCCCTGGAGCTGTCTTCTCCTGGCTGAACAACTCCAAGTCTCTCAGTCTTCCTAGTAGAGATGTTCTAGCCCTCTCAACATTGTCATGATGGTAAATGACAAAACAAAGCTGCCATAGCTTGTGGCCTGCATAGCAATAGCCATAGTGTGTGAAACTGATGGTATTTCAGACTCAACGCTGGCATTTTGTGTTCAAAGCCCAGTTCAGCTCCTTTTACAATTTCGATTATTATTGTATTGCAAATAGCTAAGTAGTGTGAAGAACTTTGTCTTTGAGAAAATTATTTCAAGCAAAAACATTCCTGACCCTAGCAAGACCGTAGATTATTAAGAAACAAATAGTTTTATTTTAAATAAAAATAAAAGGTATTATCTTAGTAACAAAAATAATAGAAACTGTATACTAATCCATTTTTATTATCCCTGAAGTTTCTTACTGTTTAGATCATGTAATTCAAGGGTATTATTCTTCACATCAGCCAATGGCCTTTTCACAGTCTGCATGGTAAAGACTTGAAATGTGAGCACTGTTGAGAGTTTGTTGTTAGCCTTTCTTTGCTTTTTAACCTAGGATAAAGGAAAAGTTATATTCATCTGATAGAAGAATTAAAACATCTATGGAACTATTTTCTAGAAAGGTTTCTATTTCAGAACCTAGCTTTTGGGCTTAGTTTGAGATGGCATAAAACAATAAAACTTGTTTCACAGGAGATGGTAGCTGCGAGTTTAGGTGTTCCAGCCAACAGGATCATGTGCCACGTTAAACGAGTTGGTGGAGCTTTTGGTGGGAAAATCCTGAGAACTGGCTTACTGGCATCAGTTGCTGCAGTGGCAGCAAACAAGTAAGAGCAATATGTGTGTGTTGGGATATGAAAAAAAAATGAAGCAAACAAGTTTTCCATTTTGACTAAAATGCTTTCTCCTTTTCCAAAGCTGCTAGTCAAAAAGTCATACAATACTGACTTCACATTTTACAAGACTCTTCAGTGCATTTCTTTGTTGTGTTTGTTGGACTACTTATGTTAATCAGCTCTAGCCTCAACTAAATTAATGGGCTGTGAGAAGTTGGTATTAGTATAAGCTAGAAATACTCAAAAGGACCAGTCCCTAACTGCTGAGTATTTGTACATACATTAAAATATGACATTAACCCTCCAGTTGTGAACTTCACTGACACAGCAGAATGCAGAAGGAAAAGTTTGAGTTGGACTACTTTTAAGAAAAAGTAGTTCTAGCTCAGTCCTCAACATCTTTCAGTCAGAATTAGCTTAAGTCTATGAGGTATTATGCTTTTTCTAATACTGCTTGAATTAGTTGAAGATTAACACATAAAGCTCCATCCCCCATCTTCCAAATTTGGCAGGGCAATATTGGCAATTAACTGTCAGGGCATACTAAACTCATTTCTAAGCGTAACTGATTTGTTGCAGAATTTGCATCAGGCTATATCCGGTCAGCCAAAATGATCTCGTCATCTGGGGGATTAGCTCAATAGGTTGATGTTGCTTCTACTGTCACTGGTATAAAATTTGCTCTTGATTAGTTTTGGCTACATTAACTGTGTTTTTTATTAACGGGTCATGCTAAAAATAATACTTCTTTTATGGTTTAAAGTATCTTTTTTATTCTGAGGACCTTATTTTACACCTTATGTCCATTTTTTTAAAGTCATTATTTTAAATGGTATATGCACTTCTAGACTAATGTTCATATTTTTAATGTTACTCATGTTTTGGTTTCATGCCAAGACACTCTATTTCAGTAGGATTGTGAATAGCTAAGAGGTGACAAACACTTAATACTGAAATAGTTTCTTCAGGACTAGTTTGCATTGAGTTATCTTGTTGGCTTTCAAGAGATGAAATGAAAATTCTGACATGATTGTAAATGTGAGAAACATGAACTCTGGACATAGTGTTAAGCATATGTTCAGGCTTATTAAAGTTAAGTTTAATCTAAGTTCATGTTTATATGCATGGCTGGATCTGGGTACATGATGAGTAGCCATGGCCATCTTATTAAATAACATCCTTTATTTTAATTGCAATTTCACTTTTCTTTCCTGGATTTAGAACCAGCAGAGCCGTCCGTCTTATTCTGAGCCGAGAGGATGATATGGTAATCACTGGTGGCCGACATCCTTTTTTGGCTAAATATAAAGTGAGTGCCACAAGAATTCAGTGAAAAAATACCCAACTATATTCTGCGAATAAGTATTTCAGTGTTACTGGCTAATGGGTTCTATTAATGAAAATTGGTATAGCCAATTCAATTTTGAAAAAAACTACAAGCCAAGAGATAAAAGTTGATGTACAGCCCCTTTGTCTGCTTCTACCTCTGTCTCTTCAGGGTTTTGTTTTATTATTTTTCTAGTTCCTTCATGTTCTTTTCCTTTTATAGCTCTTTCTGTCTTTCTCTCTGGGAACAGGAAGATAACCAATGTCAGACTTCTTCTGCAGAACTTTATTTTAAACTCTCCATATGGTTAGATTCACACAGAGAAGCAGCTAATTTTTCACAGAAACAGTGTCATGCAGAAAACTCGCCCTAGGGAGGAAATTAATCTCTTCCCTGCCCATGCACTGTCGTCAGTCATAATTATTCATTAGGATAATTTCTGCCTTCTTTTCCTTCTCTACTCGTCATATAAATTAGGTATGCCAGGCACCATAATAGGGTTTAAATCCAAGTTTCTGCTGAATCAATGAGCTGGAAGATTTTTCTTTGAAAGTACTTTTTGTTAATAGCACTACAGCTCAAGCTGGATACCTTCAAAGAGGGATGCTGAAGAATGGGATTATACCTGGGCATTTATACCCTTAAAACCTAAGCTCCCCATCCCTCACAGGACAGCACAAACCAGTCATAATATTAAGGGTCTGGAGTCTTCACATTCTTCATGGGTTTCTTTCATTGTCTGTAGCTGGGCCATTTCTTTTCTTAGATCTAAGTGTGCAGCCTCTGCTAGAGATTGTAGCTTCCTTACCTTTCAGCTTGAACTGACTCTGAGGCCTTCTTTTACTTGATTAGGTAACAGTTCAACATACCTGGGTGAAAGGTCACAACTTGCAGCCTAAGACTGCTGCAAATTTAGCTGCTAATACTAAGCAAGTTGCATAACATTCTACATAGGCACAGTAAGAGAGGTTTTATAAGATGCTTCTCTAAAGTTGAAAAGGAGCTGTAGCTCATGTTGAGAATTCAGGAACTGTTAGTGGCAACAGGTGAAAAGAGGGATGTGAAATGAAAATAACATTTCTTCATTAATAAACATAAATGTCATACTCCATCTGCCAGACACTGTTCTTACCATTAAAGGGAGATTTGATTTTTTCTACAGTAAACACTCCTAGGTGACACTCTAGTCAGCCATCCCGGGCAGTGGAGAGGAAGCCACTGCTTCTTCCATTCCCAGTGGGCTTATGTTGCCTATTCTATGCTGTGTCTATACAGGTCAAAGATGCCAGGAGGGAAAGCCTATAACTTAGAAACATACTTTCTTTTTCTCTTGCCCTTCTATAGTTTCAGTGAATGCTGCCCAGAAATTAATAGTGTGGTATGACCCTAAATGTGTGGGTTATGTTAATTTTCAAAATATACAAGCACTTCAGAAACGAATGCTGAATTCTAAATAATGTACTGTTGATCCTTCTAGGTTGGCTTCATGAATGATGGTAGGATCACAGCTGTGGATGCCAAATATTACATTAATGGTGGATGTACCCCTGATGAATCTGTCCTGGTAAGGATTTTGTACTGACAAACCTTACAACACAGAGGAATCATTAGCTGGAAAATTATGAAGCCAAATTCCCTTGCCCATGTATTACTAATCATATAGACTTTTTATATAGGGATTATGGGTTGTTGGAACAATCTGCACTGAGCAAGTTAACCTTTCCTTATTACATTTAGTGAAACACCTTACTACTTTCTTATACTGCCCGACATGTTCACTTCATGAATGTTTTCACAGGCTTATTTTCTGTTATGAACAACTCAACTAACAATGTATTCCTTTTAAAATGTGTAGTACCTGCATTTATCCCTGCCTAAAGCTTTATATCTTCAGGGCTGGGAAGACCTTTCTTAGCCTTCAGAAAATTCATAGTGATAGTTATCCCACTGCTATCCCAATACATTTCTGTACTGGGTCAGCATTTAATGTGCTGGATGCCTCAGTTCCTCACTTACAGGTCTTCAAAGTATAAAATATTTCTTGTTTTGCTATCATCACTAGGTATTTGTGTTTGTATAGGCTATTCTGGTTGTAAGTGAAATGCTTGCTGTACTACCCTTCATCTGCTTGTCATTGCCCCACCTATGAGTATTTTCTGCATCCTGAAATCTGTCAGTGTAACTGATGCTCGTGATATTGCTGCAAGCCTGGTTCTGGAAAATAGCCTAGGTTAGAAGAAAATCTATTGTTAGAAGCATGTACACTAATGCAGATCATGAAGTCCTGCAATGATACAGTAAAGCTTCTGGACCTAGCAGGAATGACCAAGTCTTAAATTTGTCATTCTGAGAAATCTGCTTTACTTTGAAGAGAGACAGTGACCTCTTCATCAGGCATCAAACCATTTTTTAATTTTTTTTTTATACTGACTCTTAGAGTGTAATTTGAGGTCTCTAGTATAAGATTTTCCTCTTCATATGGTTTTGTGTTTGTCATGTAAAACCTCTAAATGAAAAACTTAAGGACCAGAAGCCCCTGTAGTACATATGCTTTCTGGTGGAACTAAACCTTAAGAGTGGATTTCCATAGGATGTGATAGTTCAGAATGCTTTCGTCAGTCCTTTCATAGCTATTCCTGCTTTAAATCTAATTTGCCTATTTTTAGTTTGTCTGGCTTTTGATATTGAAGTAGGAGCAAAATCAGTCATAAAATGACATATCTGTTACATTCTTAACTACTTCAAGTACTAGGAACATCAGCTATGTTCTGTTTCAAAAAAACCCTGAAAATTAATATATTGCATGAAAAATGTACTAATGAGGTGTGTATGCATGCATGAGTACTCCTACTACCAGTGACTGCCAGAAACTCAATTTTAAAGCTAATTGTCCCAAGGTCTTTAATATAAGAGATGAGGAAGAATTAAATGTAAATTTGAAAGAAGCACTGTTCTGGCATTAAACTAGATCTGTTTTTCCCCTACCTCAGGTAGCAGAAGTATCCTTATTAAAAATAGACAATGCATACAAGATTCCCAACTTGAGATGCTCTGCTTATGTCTGCAAAACAAACTTGCCATCAAATACAGCATTCCGAGGCTTTGGCTTTCCTCAGTCAGGACTGGTGACAGAAACTTGGATAACAGACGTTGCCGATAAAACTGGTTTATCACCAGAAAAGGTGACTAAATGAAGGCATCTTCTCTCCTGAAATGAAGTCTGTGGAACTGGAAAGTTAAAAACTTTAGATAAGTTTAATTGTTTGAACAAGTCTTTTCTAAGTCAAACAACATTTGTGCTGAAATTCCTATTTTTGTAAATCAATGTCTGGTTGTTGAATGAATGACTTATCTTACAAACTGGTAATTGTTCAAAAAAATGACAGTGATCTTCTTGTTGTCTGTTAGTCCCCCCAGATGATCAGTTTGCCTTTAACTGAATTGTGTGATAGCTATAATTTCATTTTTTCAGATTAGAGAAATAAATATGTATAAGAAGAATGAGCAGACACACTTCAAACAAAAACTTGATCCACAGAATTTAATACGGTGTTGGAATGAATGTATGGAGAAATCTGCATACTACAGCAGGAGAACAGCTATCAATGAATTTAACAAACAAAATTACTGGAAGAAAAGAGGAATTGCCATTGTACCAATGAAATTTCCATTTGGACTAGGCACACCTCACCTTTCTCAGGTGAGTTTCATTAAGAGTAAATGAGCTAAGCATTTTTTCCATGGAAGATTACAGTTACTTTATCTTAGGATACAAAATAAATATCTTTTCCTGGAAGATGATCATCCTCCTGATGGTTGTTCCCTGAAGAGGTTGTAGTAACCTGTAGCTTTTTTCAAGCTGAGTTCAAAGCTGTTTGGTTTTCAGGACCCTGCCTCCTTAAAGGCTGGTCCCGTCTGTTGTGGTGCAGTGTTGGAATAGGTGAGTTGAACCCACTTAGAAAATGTTTTTGAAGACTGATAGCAAAATGTTCATTGAATAAGTTATCCACTCCAGAAATAGTTCTGAGCCTCCTCTTTCTGCCCGTGGGGGTACTGTGGGATGCTGCTCCTAAAGACTTAAATCCTTTGATGCTATCAAACGCTAAGGTTAAGGAAGCAGAAAAGGACAGAAGTATTTTTGTATTGTATTTTTGTATTTTTTTTAAATGTAGGTGTCCAGTTCTTCTGAAACAGACAACATTCTATCAATTGAAAATTAATTAATTGAGTGACATGTCATATCAAACTGACTGTCCCTGTTCAACATTAAAGTCACAGGGTCTTTGTAGTCTACAGTGCTACTTCTAGCTGAGTCCAGGAAGAAAATCTCATTCAGAAATTCAGCCTATGCCATTTAAAAACCTCCAGGGCTCTCATATGTCAATGAGAGAGAAAATGGTACTTGCTGCAAATTGCTCCTAGAGCTCTAGTGAGGGGTTTCCTCCAGCTTCTTTTGGAGCCACTGAGATACTATTGCCAGGTGTAGGTTTGTTTCAGGATCTACCAACAGAAAAAGCAGACCACCAAGGATTTTTATCTTTTTCTTTTGAAGTTCATTATAGAGGAAGAGCAACAACTAGACTTCCAAATTTTGCTTTCTTTTCAAAAGTATTAAACAGATAAACTGAATGCACTTAAACACTTTGCCTTTTTTTTATTCAATTCATCGCCACATACTACACATTTATCACTAGTCTGGTCTTGATTTTGTTTATTTTTTTAGGCTGCTGCACTGGTTCATATTTATACTGATGGGTCTGTGCTTCTGACACATGGTGGAATTGAAATGGGGCAGGGTATTCATACAAAAATGATCCAGGTAACAAATAAATACTGCCATGGGCTTTATCTGTCATGCAGATAAACAGTGTGAAGGTTTTCTGTGGTTAGTTAGTGTACCAGCAGGAGAGTTCCTTTATCAGCATAGCCACTACTTTACTCTGATAGAGTTAGAAAACAAAGGTACCTTCATTAATTCATAGAGGCAGAAGGAAGGAAAAAACAGACTGTTTTTTATTCTTCCACTAGCATGGGAAGAGGCTTATTAGAAATAAGATTTTTGGGGGCTGATCCCATAAAACCCATAATGAAAAAGGCAGAGATTGTTCTGATTGGTATAGTCATGATGATAACATTATGATCCTATTTGGTTAATGGATAATTCTGAGACAGATCTATGAAGATATTTATCAAGTCAATGAAAATTTGGGACCTGGGCTTGCATAATTTGCTTTAAGTCTTACAGGGTATAAGCAGGAAAATCAGGAATGAGTGCTGGACTACAGAGTCTCAATCCAGAGTTTGAGTACAGCTAGAACATTGTCCTTTTCTGTTTCTTAGTACTACCAAATTGGACAGAATTATTTCAGCTGGAGATTGGAAGAGAACTTGCTAAAATTTTTATCTTTCCTGCTATTATTGACTTCTATCAAATACTGGGGAATTGTTGGAGTGTTTAGATTCATTCTAAAACAAAGAATATGTTGCTCTTCCTGGAACAGGTTGCTAGTCGGGAATTGAACATCCCCATGTCATGTATTCACTTCTGTGAAACAAGCACAACAACTGTTCCCAATGCATGTGCCTCAGTGGGATCTGCAGGGACAGATGTCAATGGCATGGCTGTGAAGGTAAAAACTAGTATTTAGTTGAAAAAAATACCCTATCCCTTGAGGTGTACACTTGCCAAACTTTAGGCCCTAGTGATCCCATCAAAATCAAGTTTGGGATTACCAGTAACACTGCTGGAGATGGCCAAGAAAAACATGACTTGACAGCTTCTCAGTAACGGTGCTTATGAGTTTGCAGAATATGATCTGGACTTTCCAAAAAATATTTATACTTGACAAAATCTGTTTCATCTAACAAGCTAACTAGTAAAAATCTTACATACAAATCCTGCACCCTGTTCATGTTTAAAATCTACTGATTCATACAGATCCCAGCCCTTGTAACTTTACCATTTAGAAGTTTTATGTCTATATAGTTAATATGACACTTCCTGCAATACCTTTTCAAACTAAGATGACAGTAAATCATATACTAAATAAATAGTAACTAGAACATAACTTGAATAGCACCAATTGTATCTGTGTTAATTTTGGGATACATTCTCCCAATTCTCACCAGGATGCTTGCCAAACTCTTCTGAAACGCCTGCAGCCCATAATCAAGGAGAACCCAACAGGGACCTGGAATGATTGGGTAAGACCTGTGAATCCTACTGAATGTGTTTGAGTGCTGGCAGAAATTGTGATATATGTACTGTAGTCTATAAATCTGCTCAGCCCAATAATCCTGAAATTAAAAACTGTAGAAACAGGCTCTTTCACAAAAAGGTGAAAGTCAAGAGAAGATCTTGACCAAGCACAAATGATTATGTGGAAGATAACAATTAGATTTATTGCTAGTACAGTATTTAAATATTGCCAGTGCAATATCCAAGTAACAAATCTATCATCTGTTACAATGGATTATAGTAAAATCAGGTTATAGTCCCTCCTGTGGAGTCATGAGCATCAGTGAGATCCCATGGCTTTCTAAACTTTTCTGAGGAGTCTAGGTGCAGCCAGGTCTGCTTAGTCTCAGATTTTGTCCACAGCCTGTGTCCAAAGCGTTACAGTATGTTGTGATGTAGCCTCAGCCAGCCACCAAGCACCACACAACTGCTCACTCATTGCCCCCCCAGTGGAATCAGGGAAAGAGTCAGAAGAGTGAAAGCTAGAAAACTTGTGAGTTGAATTGAAGACAGTCTAATGAGTAAAGCAAAAGCCATGCACACAAGCAAAGCAAAGGAAATAGTTCTTTCACTCTTTCCCATGGGCAGACAGGTGTTCAGCCATCTCCAGGACAGCAGGGTGCCATCACAGGCAATGGTTACATGGGAAGACAGACACCAGCACTTCAAATGTCTCCCTGTTCCTCCTTCTTCCCCCCACTTTATATACTGAGCATGGTGCCATGTGGTCTGGAATATCCCTTTGGTCAGTTATCCCAGCTTCCCATGCACCTCCAGCCTCCTTGCCAGTGGGGCAATCCAAAAAGCAGAAAAGGCCTTGGCTCTGTTTAAGCCCTGCTTAAGAATTACAGTAAAACACTAATCCAAAACACCTAATCTCCTCTAATAAGTATACAATTAATTTGAGTCATTCAGACCCACCAAAAGTATTATCAGAAATGGCTGACCAAAGAAGGAATGTTAATATATGCAGAGAAGTAGCTTTATATCTTAGAAAGTCAGTAAAACTGGCCAAAAACCTCACAAAAATTTTTCAACTTGTAAACTGCATAAATCTAATGTGAGAATCACTCAATGGGAATAGATCTGGGACCTCATACTGTCACTTTTATGCCTGGCAGAACTTTACGAAGAGCGTTTCTCAGGAAAACTTTTTTTTTGTACAAATAGTTCATGCAGATTTTTTATGTCAGTGTGGTGGTTTGACCTTGGCTGGATTCCAGGTGCCCAGCAAACTGCTCTATCACTCCCCTTCTCAATGAGATAGGGGAAGAAAATAAGATGGAAAAAACCCAACAAGTCAGTGGCTGAAGATAAAGGCAGTTTATCAAAGAAAAAGCAGAAGGTTGCGCATGCACACAGTCACATGACCAAGTACAATCAGTGACTTACCAACCAGATCTGGTTAGCTGACAGAGAGGGACCCACCTCTATTGAACCTGAGCAGAAAAACTGAGCAGGGCCCTTTCTGACTATGGCATTACCCGTAATAAACATTCTGCAAGAGCACCATGTTGGCAGATCTATTCCTTCTCAGATTGTTCATGCAAGAGGGGTTTAGTTCTGTAGTATTAAACACCATGTGCAGCTAAACTTGCTTAACTCAGCTTGTCTTCCTTTCTTTACAATTTTTACAGTTTGGGTTTTAAGTAAATATGTGTGGGTAAGTATTTATATGTAAATAAAGTAAATATGTCTATGCTGTGTTCCTTCCTGACTCCTTTCTTGGTTTACCACAAGCACTCCTATATTTTACAGATTAAAGAAGCTTTTAAACAGAGTGTGAGCCTTTCAGCTACTGGCTACTTTAGGTAATATATTTTTTTTCCTTAAAAATTCATAAATTAGACCAGGACTGATTTCTGAAGATAATTAATGCTCTAAAGAGAAGATCTGTCTAATAGATCTTTCTAATAGCTCATTTTATGTTTTATATAATTAGTTGATATATGGAGGGTTGGAAGCATAAAGTTTAGGTGCTAATTTATGTCTAATCCTCTGTGGACTCTCTAGAAAGTATTAAAAGTATATTTTGTGCCATCTGTGCTCCATGATTTGACATTTAGCAAACCAGAAAGCATCAAGAAAGTGACTGCTGCCTATAACAGTCATTGGATTCTTTCACAGTGTTTATAAAGAGCCAGAAATGAAAAATTTCTGTGCTGTAACTCAGGTGGGATTCAAAGCAATGCTTTTATCTTAGCCTGCTGTGCCTTATCTCTTCTCTCCTTCTGCTGGTGCTTCTTCCTTATCAGTAGCAACTTTTCAGGTCTCTGGGCAGTCTGGAGTAAGTTGAAAGGGAAGTTGGGAAACCCATACAAAACACCGAGAAATGTCCAAGTAAAATGTCTCTTCTGCTGTTAAGCCTGTTCAAATATGTTTTTTGCTTATGCAGCCCTTTAGGAATGTTGATATCACCAAAGTAATGAACAACAGTCATACTTTGCTATCAATACTTAATGGTGTCCAAAAACATCTGCAGCTCCCTGAGCCTCAGCTCCTCTGTTGATCTAGTTCTTATCCAGTCATATTCTCTACTTCCAAGAATTTCAGATAGGGCTGAGGTAAATGGATTATGAGAAGTTGATTATATGGATTTTGTGTATCCCTTTTGTGGTGCATGATTCTGTAGTATAATTGTTTTATGATAATCTTAAATATGCTCAACAAAGACATTTCAGTCATACATAGTCAGAAAATACACCTTAGTCACATAACTCCCATGTTTGGAAGATACCACATTTCACTGTCCTCTCATGTCCTTGGATTTACCCCATCATTCCTGACTACTATGGTGACCTCAGTTAATCCCACTCCCTTCTAAGTAATTACACCTTTATTTCAATATTCCTCTTTTAACCCTCTCACACAATTCTGTAAGCTATTTCTGGAATTTTGACTTTTTCATTTACCTCTTGTAAACTATTCTTTCATAGGGTCCTGACCAGTTTTCCTCCCTTTTTCTAAATTCCTTTATGTGCTATTACCCCAGTAACCACTGTCTTAAATGCTTATTCTGTGTTTGGTTACTGTGCTTTTATTAGTATATTTCTAGGATTGTGCTGGTTATAGAGTCTCCTGAAATGAAATAGCTTGCTTGTCTGCTGCATTTTATACAAATACCAGAGGCATCAAACCTAAATTAGTAGTGCTCTGTAGGCTTTCATGAAATTTTGAAGTTCTGAGCTGTTACTTAAGATTTCACTTAAGGTTTTGCACTTAAGATTTCACAAGCATTTTCAAACTTACATGCTTATCTGCTTTGTTATAATGCAAACTGTGGACAGTTTTCTTCTTGTGGACTTTGTTTCTTC
The DNA here is from genome assembly GCA_013397295.1 of Polioptila caerulea. Classification (NCBI taxonomy): domain Eukaryota; kingdom Metazoa; phylum Chordata; class Aves; order Passeriformes; family Certhiidae; genus Polioptila; species Polioptila caerulea. The sequence continues at coordinate 398,695 of VYXF01002938.1, read as the reverse complement.
CATCAGAGGTTACAATGAATACATGGACTGGGAGAAAGGGGAAGGACAGCCATTCACATATTTTCTTTTTGGAGCTGCTTGTTCAGAGGTTGAAATTAACTGTCTAACAGGAGATCATAAGGTAATAACTGAATGTCAGAGAGGTTTTGAAAGTAATGTGAATAAGGCTTGCTTCATCATTCAGATTTGGGGTTAATAAGTCACCTGTCTTCACATGATGGTAAATATATCAACAATGTAAATATGAGTTACAGGTGGAGCAGAATGAAAGCTGTGCAGTAACCAGTTTCTGACATAAATGTCAATGTCGTATGTGTTCACCTTCTGGGTTATGGCTGACACCTAACAAGTTTTTTGCTTGTTCTGTCCCTGTTTGCCAGCAAACATCTTATAGCAATATTCAGTTTCCAGGCTTTTGACCATCTGGACAGCTAAAGGCTATAGACTGATGATCATATGCCCTCTATCTGTACATTTGTATGGGGATTCCTTGAGCAATGGAGAAAATCTGGCAGGACTGTCTCTGGCTAAACTTCTGTAAAAGTTGAGACAAGCCTATTTTGCTTGTGATGGAAATTATTACTGGAAATTATTCTGAAATTATGTACATGGAGTGGCCTCTATCTCAGTATTTCTTGAATACAAACTCTGACCCACATTGTTTTCTAATGCTTTCAGTCCATCTGTCTGAGTGATATAAATTTGAATTTTATTAACAGAACCTCAGAACAGACATTGTTATGGACATTGGATGCAGCATAAATCCAGCTGTGGATATAGGACAGGTATGTGCCAAGAATTTTCTAATGCCTTTTTTCTATTACACTTTTGTCCTTATCTGAAATGAATATCACCTCATTAATTCAGTAAACATCCATTTCTTACTAGATTATAGATCGTATTAGAATGTCTTTTGCCTATAGACTTGTTCCAATTGAATTAGTGTCAGAACTCTGTAGATATCAAAGAAGCTTGAATTTTATTCATGGCTTCAACCTGTAGTACTTCCAGTATGTGTGTATGGCTTCTGTCTGTTGGACTTAAATCGTGTTTGTGATCTACAGTCTCCAAGTTGTTTGACCTGCCTCCCCCACTTGATAGCAGGGAAACATCTTTATTCATTGCAGGCTGATCCACAGATCTCATCACTTCATCATACAAGCATTTGTATTGTCTTCTCAGGTATGAGAGAGGACTGTGAAAGGTTTCCATTACAGTTGCCCCAAAATGTTGAAGAATCTCATTAGGCAAGGAGAAGTGCATTAGGCCTCACATATAATTCAGTAACAGCTAGTGATACAAATGAGTTCCTGGTGAAGTTTTCTGAGTTAACCAAACATGAGTACATAAATGCCATTTCTTTTCTTGTTTAAAGATTGAAGGTGCTTTTGTTCAAGGCATTGGACTGTACACAATGGAGGAGTTAAAGTATTCTTCAGAAGGAGTCCTCTATACTCGGGGTCCAGATCAGTATAAGATCCCTGCTGTTTGTGATATTCCAGAACAGTTCAGTGTTTCCCTGCTGTCATCTTCTCACAATCCTTATGCCATTTATGCATCCAAGGTAAGCAGATCATCACAGGGCCTAATTCTTAGATCCCAGGCCAAACTGAGAAATTACTTTGATATAAAACACGTATAAGTTTTCAGTTCCTCTCCTTTAGCATGTCAAACAAGTGTCCAGTAAATTGTTTTATTTATGACATAAGGGAAGCTAAGAAGACATAAAGCCAGATATTGTTGTGTCACTTTAATGGTTGGCAAGTAGTGATTTTAGAGTTTTGTTAACAGACCATACACAGAAGCTACAAGATGAATTTAAAACCATGCTTCTAAATGTGGTGATAAACTGAAAAGTTAGAATGAAAGTATTAACTGATGGAGAAATCATAATGTCATTTAGAGTGGGCAGCTTACTTGTGTGTACTATGCTATACAAAATAGGACTGTATGTGTATATTTATATGAGAAACTGGCTTTTAAAAATCTTTTTCAGGGGATAGGTGAGGCAGGATTTTTCTTGGGATGCTCTGTGTTCTTCGCTTTGAGAGATGCAGTAACTGGTGTGAGGAATGAAAGAGGACTGAAAAAGGCCTTTTCACTGAGCAGCCCCCTGACCGCTGAGCAAATACGGGCAAACTGCACTGATGTCTTTACTGAGATGGTGAGAGAAGGTGGGGGAAGGCTCTGTTAAACAGTGGCTGGGTAGGAGTGTTTACTGACTTTGGCACCCCTAAACAGTGGAGTGCCTAGTGATATCTCCAATCCATCATGCTTTATATACAGCTCCTTGTAATTGAAATGTCTGGTAACAGGTCTCATTAACAGAAGTTACTTCATCAAATGCCATTCAGACATAGTATTGGCATTTCCCTGGATTTTGTTTTAGGGGTTTTTTTACTTTGAAATTTACATATTTTTTACAACCCTCTCTTTCCCTGAACCCTTCTCCTTTCTTCTGGATGTCAAATCCCATAGAGGATTAAATAGCTCATCTTACTAACATGCCATGGATCAGCCTCTAATCTCCTTCAGTCTCCTTCCAGGTGCTTTGCCCCACTGACTGCATGCTGGCACTGGCACTTCATTCCAGTACTCCTTGCTATGCCCAGTACTCCTTGGGAGAAAAATCATTAACTCAGAGCTTACACAAAGAGACACAAGGAAAACAAATGAGGCAATACACTTTGTATAATGGTGATCCTTTATGCTCTGTTTTCTGCAACTGTTTGCTATAGTCATGTTCCCACTTAGTGAGGCAAGGTCCTTTCCAGCATATAAATCCACGCTGTGCCCTGAACCTCTGAGGCTCTGCTCTGGAAACTCTTGAGCTCTCATTCACACATTACTCCCATGGTACTTCTGTGATTGTGGTGAGGCACCATGGGCCCCTGAATCAGTTGGTTTGTGGGTTTACTCCTGTTGCAGGAACTTGCAGCAGGTGAGGTCCACCAGAGCGGGAAGCATGCCTCTCCATCCCTTTTTAGTCCTAATCCCAGTTGTCACTGACTTGGAGGCCCCTGATAAGGGCAGTGTTGGGAGGTTGCCAGTCAAAGAAAGTCACTGTTGTCATTTCTTGCTTATCTCTTAGATGACAAACAATGAAGCTGCTTCCTCCTCGGGCAACATCTGTGAATGACAAACCATAGTGCACGAGACTGGAATGGAAAACTGATTTACTGTCCCAAGACACACTAATCAACACACAAATGAATGTATTTTCTCTTTTTCTGAATAGAATCAGCTACCAAAAATATGTACTTTATATCTTACATCCTTATCTTCATTCTTCCTCCAGTGTACTCATTACAGTATTTTGCTTAAATGCTTAAATTTAACTGTTAGAAATAAATCTTCTGCATTTGAACCATGTATTTTCAACAAGAAAGATATGTTGATCAGCACAGCTCAAATGCTGCAGGGGTGGAAAGTGGAGAATGAAGGTGTAAAGGTGTGCTAGATAAATTACTGCTGTGTATTACACTAAACAACTTCGTATGATAAATGATTTTGTAATGGCTTCAGCTAATTTTCTAATTTAGGTTTGAGTCTTGCAGTGAAGTGTGAGTGCAGAGATCTTTGTCAAAGATTCAGAACCTTGTTTGTTGGATTCAGAACCTTTTTGACCAGAAGTGATGCTCTGACTTGTAGTAAAGCTGGTTTAGAATCTTTTGGCACAGGTACCTTTGTGTTAAAAACGTGGAAGAAACAAGAGTTATGATTGTCTTTTGCTATGCCAGGCAAGTTTCCATGACTGGCCTAGATATATAGAATTTTATCCCAAAAATTGACAGAGTTGTAATTTCCACCAGAAGCTTTCCTAATCTCATGGAGTAAGCCAAAAGCATCTGAACACAATGGGAAAATTGACATGGAGTTCAGCGTGCTTTGAATGGGAGAATGGATGACATGTCAGCCTGCAGGCTCTTATTATTTTCATTTATTATTATTTCAGTGTTCCACAGTTTCTCTTCCCTTCATTTGTTGAGCTGACATTATCTGTGGCACAAATCAGTCACTTAAACAGCTTTTGCACTGACTATAAAGATAGGAAATCTTTGTTTCAGTTTGTCTCTCTGTGATGAGTCGGTGAAATGCAGTGGCTTAACATGAGGTGTCTAGAGACACATTGGAGATGTCATAAGGCAGCAGAGACATGGCACAGGACTGGAAGATACAGAGCAGCTGGAGACCAGGCAGGTAACAGTAATTGTAATCACTGGAAGTGATACTGAAAGTGATTTAGGCAGCTGAAGCCTTTTTGGGGTTTGCTTCATTTTCTTCACTTTCTTTGTATTAATCTGGCTTTTATATATTGTTAGAAGTCAATAAATTAAATGTGAATGCTGCTGCCACAATTAGCTTTTCTGATTTGAAACATCTTAGTTTTACTGTCTGGTGTTAGAATCTGATTAAAGAGATGCCTCTGCCCCCACCTAAGGTGCAAACGAGACCCTGTGCCAAAGTCAATAATCCCAGACCAGACTGAGTAGAATCCAAGCAGTCAGGTTCAGACTCTTTTTTTAATCCTCACTCATGTTTCAGTAGCTTCTTGCAAAATTCTCTGTTTGCATTCCTTTTGCAAATATTCGTGGGCAGTTCTTGCTGCTATTACACAACCACCTCACAAGCACAAAAGTTCATTTGAGTTCTGAAAATGCATGGCACAATTCTTTGGTTTGTCATGATATCACAGAGTGCTATATGCTGCAAGGCAGTTGGCTTTGTAAACATTCTTTTGTAAACTTTCTTATTTAATGATTTTCTCTCAGAGCAGAACATTCATAGTAAGGCATAAAATCCTTTATGAAACCATGAAAGGGGAAGTAAATCTGCCTTTCCACTACTTACCCTGCCTTTGAGAGACTCATGCTTTAAGAATGCAAGTATTAAATTAATGTTTTACAAATCTTATACTTGGATTAAAGATCTTGGCTAAACTGCTGCTGGTTGATAAAGCTGGTCAGACAGAAAGAAGATGCCACCATCTGTTCTGCGTGTTCAGATCGAGGTGCCAGGAGGAATGCACTCCTTCTCCAGCCTACACAAGGCATCCATGCCAGTAAGATTATGATTGGTTCCACAGACACATAGGGGCTTTTTTGGTTTTCAGGTATGTCATCTATCAGAAGGCTAGTCCAGGGTTGCAGCAGTTCTTTGGCTTGTCCACGGGTCTTTTAATTGCATTGTCTGCAAAGATGGGTGTTTCTCAGGGATTGCTTTTGCATATTTTGAAACCATGATTCCACATGGCTCTTGTCAAATATGAAAAGAACATACATGATATCCTCGGGGGAAGAAAAGGCTATATATACAGTCTGGTAAGAAACAAGGTGGCAGAAAAACACTTTGATTAAACAAAAATGTAAATACTGACCAAGCATCCCAAGGAGACAATACTTCGAGAAAGACAAATTTTAAAATCATTTTATATATTGAGGAAACTGGTCTGGGTCTAGTATGGTAGATACATGACCCAGCAAAAGGGGATGTAGTGATCCTCCCTAAGAGAACACATTTCTTTTATTCTGTCACATACACAGTGAGATTTTAGCATCCTGATTTCCCCCGAAGTCCAGTAACATTTCTTTACTGTTTACATTATACACGAGGGAAGTCTTTCAGAATCATCAGAGTAGGAAAAAGAAACATAACACTAATCTTCTCCTTCCATTTATTTACTGTGTCTCTTACCAAGTCATTTAGTTCGTTCTTATTTCAGTTTCCTGAGCAATAATATGATCTAAGCTCAGCACTGTTCAGCACCACAGGAGCCTCAGGTGAAAAGCCTCATTAATGTCTCGCTGTCTATCATGGCAGTGTCCTCCTGAGCAATATGGTGGTTCAGACTGGCAGTGGTCAAATTTACCAGATCTTTGTCATGTCCATCACAGAGAATGGCTCAAGAGTAACAAAGAACAACAGTGATTTTCCATGGCAAGAAAACAACATGGATTTCTCCCCCTAGCCTGAAGAATGCCTTTGAGGGGGAGAAAAGTAAACCTGGTTTCTGTCAACAGAAATGATATGAGAAAGGACTTCTCAGGAAAGCGAGGTGGGTGTGTCTGACTGGTAGGAAGGCCTCCTTTCTACCCTCTGGCTATGTCACTCCATTTATCAGGTTAGCTTCGTCTTGTAACTCCACTGTTTGCTTTCCTTGCTTTTGCCTGTCACTTTTTAAGAAAAACTTTGGCTCATTCTCTAGGGCCATGCACCTAGCAACTTCTCTTGAAGTCACTGGTACTTTTGTGTGTGTATGTGTATGTACGTGAGCATTGTGTTTAAATAACACTCCCAGTAAACAAGCCAAAGCAAGTCCCATCCTTGCAACATAGAATCTGTGAGAAGTTTGGAAAATCTTGGCAACAATTTCTGCAGTCTTTGAACTAAATATGTACAGGGCTGATTCCCCATTTATTGCAGTGCTTGATAGTTACTTAAAATTTACTGTAATTTAGTGATTTACTAGTCTGAAGTGCTTTTGAGTAGAAATAGGATATCTGTATTTAAACCTAAACTGATTTTCTGACTGTTATTGGCATTTTAAGACATATTTTCTAGAAAGTATAAAATGCTCAGTATTTTATGTGTGGTAAAGAACTATGGCATTCATATAAGGAAATATATATAGATTAGCCTTTCTGCTCAAAGGCTAGATCCTGCTAAGTCCATATTTGCCTTAATATATTCTTTTCCACAGATTTAACAAAATTTGAATCTGCCATGCAGAAATGTTTTCCTGTAGAAGACTACAGTTTTCTCCCACAGATGGCAAAAGATTCTTTTAAATGATCAGTTCCTTGCTGGCTGTGAGCGTGCTGACATAAATGCCAAGGAGTTCACTGTTTCTGTTCTCGTCCTGTACTCTGTAAAGATGTACTCTGGTGCTTCAGAAGTTCGCTCAGGTTCCCATGTAGTTATTAGGAGTATTTTCATTAATTCCAGTAGGTGTTGGAACATGCAGGCTACTCCTGCTTGGAAGTAGTTAAGAAAATTCTGGCATCCTTCCATCACCTCTCCCACTTCTTCCCAGCTAGACATCATCTTCTACTTCTTTGGGCTTCTTACTGTTTTTTCCCCACTCTTAAATGTGTGCTTCTGCCCCTTTCAGACATAGAAATTTAGGCTCCCTGAATATTTGGAATATATGGGAAAATGCCATATTGTCACACAGTCTTCAGCAATAAGCTCATTTCTGACCTCATTAACTAATTAGCGATTTGCAATAAATAATCCTGAGTTGTGGTTGCAACTACTCAAAAAATAAGGTCCTAACCACTACGACCAAAGGCAGCAGCATGTGGCACTGGGGGCCTAGGGGCAGGGGAAACGTGTCCTTGTTCCTGTGCTCTTAGGTATCCCTCTAGTGGATAGGAGGAGAAGGACGGGGTGGGTAGAGGGAGGCCCAACCACAAACCAATGTGTTGAGATTGAAGTCAGTGAAGGAGTGACCACAGGGGTCTCTGCCACCCTTGCCACCAGAGGGTCAGTCCCCAGAGCAGCTGCCCACTGCAGTGCAGCTCACTAAACATACGTGGCCTCATGCTGGATGAGTGCCTCTGTCCATGAGAAGTTGGCTGGCTGTGGCAGGTTTCCCATGAAACACAAAAGGATTCCCATGAGCTGAAAGCCTGCAAAACCTGTGTTGGCAGCAGTAAAGGTGCTTCTGCTGCCCAGAAGTTTTGAGCTATAGTAGTGATTTGAGAAATAAACAACCTAGAAAAGAAAATTCAGGAGAAACATGTTAGTTCCTTCCACAAATTAAAAAAGACACCCTAACCTGCTTTGTCCAATGCCAAGTTGTGCCACAGAGCTAAAGCTATCACAGAGGGTATTTCAGAGTCTTGCCTTTCAAAGAGAGATGGTTGCACCCAAGAATAGTGGAGGTGGGGACGACAAATACAATAGTACTGCTGGCAATCAAAAGGTCACTTTGAAGAGCAGGAAGATTATCTATCAGCTATCACATGAATAACATGTGAGTTTAAGCAGTCTCGCCTTGGGAAATTCACACCGCTTTTGGGGGAAGCTACTTCTGCCACTCATTTCACGCTGAATCGCCTTTTTGATTAACTCTGCTGACACAGGGAAAAGGCACATGGATCTTCTTTTTGCGAGACTTGTCAACAGAAAGTGCAGATGAAAACCTGGCTGTCAGTTCTCCCTCTTGTCCCTGTCAGCTGCTGGCTCTTCATTTTGGGTAGTTTGATGTGACCCTTGTCTCAGTAAAGCAATGTAAATCCTGCTGAGAGGATTTTCCATCTCTGACAAGAAATATTGTTCAACATGTAATCCTGATTTTTACATTTGTCATGAGAGTATTACCTAGTAAAGATCTAAACTGCTAACCCCTACTTTAAAAGGTCTGTGGCTATCAGAATCTGACATTTCTTTCTAGGGCTAGAGAGAGAGCACTTTATAGACTTTCTTCAACAGACTCATCTGTGCCTGATTGAGAAAAATATTGCTGTTTTATTTTCTTATAAAATATGTGGTTTTGCCCCCAGAACAAAATATTTCTGACAATAGAAAGCCCAGCTGCTTCTTGTGCCTCTCTCTTTAAATGCCTTTACTGTAGCATAAAATTTTAACGTTTCTGAGTGTAAAGTCTTCACAAAATCAGGGTTCTTACCACAGTGGGACCTCTATGTCCTGGAGAAGAAACCACTTTTTTCTAAGTTGAAATTAAACTAGAAGAACATACTGGCCATATATATATGCCAGGACCAGAGTGCTTCTCCAGCACTCAGAAATCATCAAACTGCTGATGAAGTTGAAATGTTGACATGTTTTCTTACAGGTAGATAACCTCAAATAATGTCCCTGCTTAGTATAACTGTCTAGGATAAGCTTAGTACTGCAAGAAAAATAAAAAGTTTAACTGAAACTTTGGGCAATGATGTAACACCTAAAATACAAGAAATAATATCTTTTGATCAATTTCTGACATTGATGGAATTTTTTTTTCCTGTTAGGAAAAATCCTAATTTCCTATTAGGATCACTTTATTTCAGTCTTCAGACAGGCTGAAAGACAGGAAAATGCTCTGTCCATAGTGAATTGTAGAATGCTAGTCCTCTTCCATGCAGGCACAGACACTGTTGTAGATCTGGCTGTTTTATTTGGAGGCATCGGCTCAACCACACTCAGTGCAACAGTCCTGTAAGACCTCCTCATAGGAAGGTACTGGACATTTGAATGTATTGTACCAAAATGAAGAGTCATAGAGTGAAGCATGGGGTTTGCTTGACTGTGCCAGTAGAGATCCCATTGTCAGCCTCTCACAATCTGTATTTGACATGTCCTCTCTAACAACAGATAATTTCTTGATATAAATACACTGATACACTTATACTCCTCAGATACTTCACAGTATCTTTAGCTTCCTGTTACTTATAAAGAAGTGTTTGTTCACTTTAGTCTGGGGTTGGTATTTACCAGGCAATGGAATGATCAGATGCTGAGTGAAGGTTGTAGACTGGTGATGGAGGAAATGTTTCTCCCTCCACCAGGTCTGGGTAGGAAAGTAGAATATAGGAGAACTCTGCTTGTCAGCTTTCTTTTCAGATTCTATCTGGAACTGTTATAGTGAGTATTTTGCCCTTTTAACTTTTCATTCTTAAGCCTCTACTAATTGTAACATGAAGCTGCTGAAGCATTTGACACTGTGGGCAGTCTTTTATATTTTTATAGATTTCCTGGTATTTCAGAGAGCAGATGCACTCCTTGTCCTCAAGGTGTTGTGCAGATCAGGCTGTCCTGACACAGCTCAAACAGGGACACAGCTTTCAGAGATGCAAGAGCTCAGCACAATCTAGTTAAATTGTCCAGCGGGCCTCAGGACAAATAAATGAAATAACCTACTGCAGCATCTCTGTGATTGTTCAGGCCTGAAAGATCTATTTCTAAAACTACAGTATGAAAAGGAGAGGTGATTGGCATGTGAAAAAGTTTGTTCATTGGAAGACTTCAATTAAAAATATTTCAAATTTCATCATTAACTTTTACCCTTTTTTTGTTTTGTTGCAAAATTTAAAAACTTTTAAAATCAAATTTGTGCTGCTTCTTAGCAGTTTGCCACTAAAGTTTCAGCGTCAGCCAAGAATTTGTTTTTTGTCCTGCAAGAGATTAAAAATGTATGTTTACAGCACACTCTTTACTCAGCAGAAGCCCAACCAAAACATAAATGTTGGAGGATTTTCATGGTTCCTGATAATAGCCTGTTTCAAGTTAATGTGAACTATCAGCAGTTCAACAACAAAGAGCACCAAAGATGTTTTTTAATTAAGTAGGTCTGAAATGCTTTCAATTACAGGCTGACTTTGAAATAATAAGAGGGGATTGATGATGAGAATTTAAATAGCAGAAAAAAATGGATGAAACCATTTTTCAGTCAACACTGACCAGAATAGTAATTTACCTGTCTCTTCAGCAAGATGGGCAAGAAGGAATTAGAATGATTCCTGACTGTATTCCTGACTTCAGATGTGTTTTCTCTGAAGCAAACAGTATGAAATATGATTGTTTGAAGCAGTGGTGATGCTGAAATCTGCAAAGGTGTGGCTTGCTTGAACATGTGTTTCAGGAATAACCACCAGGCCAATATTGGCACACTCAAGGATGGCATAAAGTTGAGGGTAAAGCAGAGAATTTGAAGAATCAACTTATACACTGTGCTGACAGATTTCCCTCTCTTTAATGAAAATGGGTAGAAAAAGTGTTACTTATGGAAAGAGGTTAAAAAAGGAAGAGAAATAGGAAAGTTGTTTTTTCCCTCACAGAGTGATTCAGAAGAAGACAATCCTGCTATAGCAGAAGAGAGTAACCTCCTAAAGAAGGAAAAAGGATGAGATGTTAAATTGATACTGATTGAATAATTTTCTCCTAATAAACACAGGTCTATAAATAAAGGAGGTATAAGCCTGAGATTCAAAGAAACAAAAAATTAATTAACATATTTTCCTTCTGTGACAAAACTCTTCCTCTGCCTTGTATACACATACATAGTCAAATACAAATTCCCTTGAAGTTCATTTGAAACCCAGTTTATTTTTCCTATAATTATATACAGAACATGTGAATTGCACATGGGAGGGCAGGAACATTTTTACATGGAAGCAAATAGGGTGGTTGTTAGTGCAGGAGTGGAAGATAAAGAAATGGCTGTGTACGTGTACAACTCAGAATGCAGATGTAAAACAAAGTATTACTGGTGCCTTCAGTGCACATCTGGGCCTTTCACTTAAGAGCTGGACTCGATCTTGTGGATCCCTTCCAACACACAATACTCTGTGATTCTGTCATACTTGCTTCTTACCTTTCTAAATAACCTTAAAGCTGAACTACATGAACAAGAGTTGCTTTCAGTCTTTGCTTCTTTTGAAACCTCCTAATGGTGTTCCCAAATCAGATTAATTTATCTGAATCCCTTTATGAAAATAAGTGGCCTGACTGCTGCTGCTGAAGCAGGATGGAACAGCAGTTCTTGAGCTGTTGTTATACAAGGCAGTACAGACACAAATGAGCAGTGTTACTATGGGACAAACAAAGGGGATCCTGGATAGATAACATGACTGTAATCTTCTTGTTGAGAAACAACTCATTCTGTCTTAGATATATTGGTCAAATCCTTCTAAAATTAGTGACAATCAGTACAATCCTGGACAATCACTTTTATTGCAGTAATGAGTGTCTTCTCCCTGAGAATGTGTTTCAGACAAATTGCATTGCTTGTATGAGTAGTGACATGGATGACGAAGGGGCCAGAATTGTGTAAATAATGATAAATTAATATGGAAATAGCAATAACGTGTGAATGGTATGAAGTTTTGGGGAAAAAAGCTAACAGGTCCCAGTTAACATTAGAGTTGGATTGGAGGCCTGTAGCAAACAAGAGTTTCAAATAATAAATGTTAATTTCTACATGTTTAGTATTAGCTCTTGCAGTTCATTGCTGGCTTGCATTTTTAAGCTTTTCTTTTTGTCAGCCTGACAAGTTAAACCTCTATTTACATCTTTGGAAGCACTGCCAGAGGAGGTATTTTCAAAATGCAATGTCAGTGTTTTAGTGACACAACTGTGTGCTGTAAACAATCCCTCAGTTCCATTTGGCTCTCTGTTTTAGTGCATGCTTTATCTCCAGCCACAGATGCAACATGCAGTTCTATATAGGGATTATCATATCTGGCATCAGAGTAGTTTACAGAGCTGTTTTTACATTTCCACTATTCTTTTAAAGACTAGATTGTGCTTTCATTGGCATTTTTAGTTGTTTGAATTTTTTTTGTTTGTTCGTTGCTATAGCAACTCTATTTTTCTGCACTGGAGTCTTAAACCTGATAGCTTTTCATATAGAGTTAGTCATAGAAAATAGGCATTTTTAATATGTATTTTGATAGGTAAAATTCTGGATGTTCATTTTTCAGGAATTGGTGGCATCAGCTTTAAACCTCCAGTCCAAAAAAGTTATGTGTGCCATGTGAAATGTGTTGGTGGAGCCTTTAGGGGGAAAGTACTAAACCATCACTCTGTTATAATTGCAGCTGTGGCAGACAAGTTAGTTGATTTAACTAAATCAAAGGAGTGATTTAACTAAAATTAATTAAAGATGACAAGACTAAATGAAAAAGGAACTTCAGTCCTGAACCCTCCTTGGGGGTTTATCCTGATGACATCATCTTTTTTATCTCTTTGGCAGTAAATCTTGGACAGAAGCTTGAAAATTCTCTGGCCTCTTGGCGATGGTATTCACTTACTGTCTGAAAGCAGAACAAAGGCATGGAAGCAGTTTCCCTCTGGTCTGATCTGTATAAATCCCAACATTTCAGGCCTCTCTGAGGCATGGTGGCATGAATTTCACCCCAGATATTTGGTGAAAATGGTTTTTATCCTCATGCATAGGTATGCTCTCATCAGCCCTTTGTGCCATAACTCCTATGCTTTGACTTCCTTGCCTTTCCCTGTCCTGTCTGTGTGTCAGGGAACTTGCATCTCCCTGTTGAGAAGCTAAAGAGAAAACTACTGACTACTTTGTTACTGNCTTGTATAGCTCTCTACAAAAAAAAAAAACAAACAAAAAAAAAAAAAAAACAGCCTGTAAAAAACCCAAACCCCACAAACCAACAAGAACTTGCTGAATCAGCCTAACCTCAGGCATGATAGGTTAATAAGAAACTAAAACACAGAAAGGGCTGATTTATTGGCACCACTCGGAGTTGGCCGTGTACACGTAATGTCATTTGCAATCTGCATCAAGAGGCTGTAATAAAAGGGGATTCTTCTAATGTTCCTTTTAGGGGTGAGTGTCCACTCCATTTTGTCCTGAAGTGAAATATAGATGTGTTAATCACTGGTGGACAGCACCCCGTCTTTGGAAAATAGAAAGTGAGTGACATGAGAGGGTATTTTGCCCAGTTACTGGGTAATAGTTTCTTCTGAGACAAATCAGCATAATTTCATTGACTATCAAGACACAGCAGGAAACCAAAGGTTTCCTCTTCTGAAATCCTAACCCAGCACCAACCTTCCCCAGTCCTAAGAGGACCATTATGAATGCCATGAATCAAAACAAAAGCTGTCATCCTAGAGCCCATGCAATATCCAGAAAAAGCAGAACCATCCATCCCTTTTATTACTTTGGAATATTGCTAACATCCTAACTGCCTTATTCCATCTGCAGATGATAAACATATAACTCAGAATTGAATATGAGCCCCTTCTCAGTTATAAACCAGCTCTGTAAGGTAATTCAAGATCTAACCTGGAGTAAGCTCTTCCTTTTGACTTCTAAATCCTCAAATTAAAAAATAAATAGGTAAAAGGTGCCAGCACTGAAATCAGCATGGTAAGTGGTGGTGGTGGCAGGTGTATGAATTGAGCACCCTGAAACACTCTGGAAAAGGGCTTATGGTTCAATATGGTTTGGATGAAGAAGACCTGAGGAGCTGGCTTTTCTGTGGGCTCTTGCATGACTGGTAGAGTTTGGCTGATGACTGTTTCTGGGAGAGATTGCTTATATTTTTAATTTTGCTGAAGATACTGCTCACAAAGATACTGTTCAACTCTGGTTATGATTAGAATAATCCAAACTGGTTTGGGAAAAGAAAGGAGGAAAATTTCATCTTTGGTTAAGTCTTGTATTAACCATAAAACAAGGAAAGGGATTGTGATTAGCATATATATTTCATATTCTTCTGGGTATCCATTATCTTGACTATTAGCCTCTCTGGAAGTGTACTACAGTACCAGCTCTGGCTGGTTTTCACATGCCATATCTTCTCTCTCACACAGATGGAACATGTCACCCACAACTAGTGGACTATGCCCTTTTATTCAAATTTCTTCCAGAGTCACTGAAGTTATTTGGATAACCACTGGTGTGCTTTGCCTCTGCTGTCTTCAAAATGAGGATGGCAGGAAAATGCACCCTCACTCTTGAGTTCTCTGTGTCTTTCCAGAGTAATGCCTTCAGTCTGTACTTCCCATGTCCTGCACTGCCCTCACTCCAAGGGTTGGCAGGACAGAGCAGGAGCCTGCTGGAGCATACTTGGTTTTATAGAAGGAGGCAGGAGCCAACTTCCCTCCCCATATCAGTCCCAGCCAACAATGATTACACAAGTGTTTCTGCAGAAAGCAGGGCAAGATGGCAATGATGACATTGTTTCCTGACAATAGCCACTTCACAGGTTTTCCATTGCACTCATCCTTTGGCACTGTAAAAGGAGGTACATCTGGGGTTGCTTAATACCTGTCACTGGGGCCAAATTTCTGTTTATTTAAGTCAAACAGGAAAAAAGGGATGGGGGGGGGGAATTAAAGTAGTAAAGCACAGGAGCAATTATGAAATGAAGAGAAAGATTTTACCAGCCATTCTCCCATCCATGCATATCCAGTCAAAAAGCAAACCAAAAAAACTCTTTGGGAGACTGGAAAATAGGAAACATCTGATGAAGCTATGTCAAGGTCTATTAATTAAAGCTTTCAAATTAAAAAGCCTGGGTTTGAACAAATCTGCTGTGCTCTAGACTGAAAATCTCTATGAAAAGGGACACAAATGACATCAGGCAGACCTGCAGGCCCCTCTCTTCCAATAGTAGCCAGTTTGAGACCCCTACCTCAGTCTGCCTGGAGGCTGGGAATTCTGCATCCATCCACTTCTGCTTCCTTCTGTGCAGGATATCCAGCAGTCAAAGTGTTTGTCAGTGATAGAACTTCTCATACTCATAGAAGTCATAATCAAGATCAAGAACCTTTGTGGGCTAAATGTTGTGCAAAAACTTGGTAACAACTTAGAATTTAAACCAAGATGGATTTGTTATCCAGTCACCAGGAGATGATGTACTATCTCCAGGAATGCACTGAGAACTGTAGGCTTTCTTTGCAAACATCATGGCCCCCACAATTCAATGCAGTCCCATTAACTGTATTGCTTAGTGGAACCTTGTGTGTCAGTTCCTGTAGTCTGAGCCTTTCAGGCTCAGAACTCACCTGTGCTATGGAGACAGGAGCCTAATTACCTGTTCAATTACAAGGATGCCACCATTCACTAGAGGTAAGTTGATTATTTCCCAACTTTTCATAACTTGAGAAAATTGATTTATGTGTGTGCAATGACATTTGTGTGGCTGATAAGGAACATGCATTTGGGAATTACAGTAAGGGTTTTTCCCCTTAGCAAAACGATTTTTTATATTCAGTTTCCTAAAGACAAACCTGGAATCTCTAAGCCATGGGCCATTGATACTGCTTTCCTAAGGATCAGACAACCAGCTGAGTCCTTCAGCCACTTACTGACTGCAAGCATTCCTGCAAGAAAGAATTAGAACTGTCATACTTACACACACGTGTATGTATATGACACCATCTTGGCAGAACAAGATATCAACACCAGTTCTCTTGTCCAGCCAAGTAAAAGACCTGTCATTAATTTGTTCCATGCTACACTGGAACAGTTCTGGAGTTACCTCAAGAACTTAAAAGAATTTGCATGCAATTTTGAAAATATTTGTAACAAAGAGCATCTCAGAAATAGTACCATTTTGTCACTTCTCCATCCAGTTTGAGAGTCACAATAGTTGTTATCTATTTTTTCTGTTCTTTGGCATGTGAAAATCCCAAAGATCAGAATGAGACACTGTACAAATGAATGATGGGCAATGAATCAATATTTAAGTAAAACAGAGATTCTAAAAGTCCATACTGCCAAGTATTTCTAGGCACTAATATATTACCACCCCAGTAACACACCAGTTCAGCTCTGCTTCCTGGCAGCCCACCTCAGGCCTGCTCCACATGATCAGATCTCTTTGAACTACTGTCAACTCTGGTCTCTTCCAGAGGTGAATATAATCACTGCTATTCACTGCCTTGTCACTGCTCACTCTCTGCCTTCCCCCCAGTTTTGCCCCTTCTTTCCAGCAAAGTGCAGAAGCAGCACAATGCTGATGCATTCACCCCTAGGCGAGGAGAGGGCACGAGGTGAGGCAGCACTGGAGGCAGGAAGGGTGAAGCAGCAGCACAGGATCCCAGGAGCAGCTGTTTTCCTAACTGAGGTGAGGATGCCCATAGCAACCATCAGCAGATGTGCAGAGCAGATGTGCAGCAGGTGACCAAGAGGGAAAGGGGGAGGGGAGGGCCGAGAGGGGAACCATGACAACACGAGTTCATTATGGGTGAGTTTAACTCAGCTGTGCCAAACAACTGGCACTCTGACAGACATTGTCTTGGAAAGGAGGTTTGAAAGTGATCCAGTGGCAGCTGTATGGATCTTGATGGAACACTTCCCCATGAGGAGAGGAGTCTGAAAAACAAGTGTAAAGGTGTTTGAGAGGGAGAAAAGGAAATGGCTGAGCTGAGCCAGTGCAGGTATGCATACAAATCAATATTCAGCTTTGATAGTTGATGGTTCAAAGCCATAAAATTAACAGTAGGAACACGTGTAACAACATCATTCTGTACCCAGAACACTAGCATAAGAAACAACTCTGGAGATGCTCAACAGGTATTGCATTAGTTCAGATCCTGTGATCATTTTATTTTTATTTATATGTGATCAAATTTATTTTCATTTATTTCAATTATGACAGTGCAGGCCTAAATTATATAGCTTAATATAGATGAGTGTGACCTGCACACACCTTCAAATAAGTCACATTTAATCTAAATTTGTAGAGACTGAAAAAGATCTTATTCCTTTACATAGGTAAAATTTTCTTGTTCCTCTCTCTCGGTAAAGTGTGAGAAACTACAGCTAATGAGAAAAGCTCAACTGGTAATGGGCTTTGCAATTTTGTCATATCAAAGACTTTAGGGAGCTGACAACAGGAACTATTATATCTTTGTGTTTCCTTAAAATGTTATTTTAATAATTTCTGAGTTTTCTTCTTGGTTTTTTAATTAATTTTGATTTAAACAAATGCTCTCATTTTAGAATGAGCACCAATATAATCACTGCCTTGGGTTTAGAACTAATGGACAGATATTGGCTAATATTAAGGTGAAAACACTTCCTCTGAATGTGGTATTTTTGAACTTAGTATTTTGGGGATTTCATCGGGCTGTTAACTGGAATCTGCAAAAAATGTTTCCTGAATAAAACTTGTAAGGCACTCTACTGCTATTTCATGGCACTGGGATCTATCACCAGTATTGTTTCAAGGACAAAATAGTAACAAAAATTGCATGAGATGAAATCTGGCTCCTACTGACAATAACAATGATTGCATTTTCCCTACTGCAGCCCAGTGATTTGTTCCATTTATACACCTGGTAACTGGTCATTTCAATAGCTTTAGCCACAGGAACATTGCAGTTAAATCTGGTGGAAATTTGCAGCTGTGTATGGGCTAGAAGGAAGCTTGCGTTTGGTGGTTTGGCCTTTTGAGGAGCAGAGAACTGAGCTGCAATTGCAGCTCCTGTCCTACACCCGCACGGAGAGTATTGCCCATATTCTCTCCAGCTGTCTGGCTGTGTGAGTTTGGTAGCTCATCTTTTTTACACAGGGCCTCCACTAACACAGGGACTGTGTTTATGCTGTCTGCTGACAGCCAGCCTGCCCTACGGCCTGAAGGCACGATGAGACCTGTTTGGGCGATTGCTCGTGAAAGAGCTCGTGTTTACACGGCAGTAGGGAAGGCCTTCGCCTCTGGAGAACAGGGACTTTGCTGTGTCAGACGGGCACAGCTTGTAACTCATAGTCCTGTCTGCACAGGCTACAGTACGTCAAGTGCTTGTACGGTGCTGTTACCAGCAGGATCTGAAAGAAGAAATTATTACAACTGCAATAGCAAATGTCAAGTAGCACAGCAGGTACGGCATTGAAGTTCGATGCTCCGTGGGCCGCAGACGAGGCCGGGGGGTGTCCCTGCAGTGCCGGCCCGGCTCCGCCGCAGGGCCGGGGAGCGCGGGGGGCACCGGGCGCTGGCTGCCGGGCGCGGTGGCCCCGGGGCAGGGCTCGGCCGGGCAGCTCCGCTGGCGGCGGCCGCACACGCGGCCCCGAGAGCCCGCCCCGTTCCCCGCCCCTTCCCTCCA
>VYXF01002938.1:364696-379831 GCA_013397295.1 Polioptila caerulea | reverse complement strand
GGAGCCGGGCGGGGGCCGGCGCCGCCCGCACCGCCCAGCGCCGCGGGAGCTGCAGGGAGGAGCGGCGGCGCGGCCTCTGCCCGCTGCGGCCTCATGGGTCTCTGCTTCCTTGCAGGGTGTCTTTTATGAATAATCAAAAGCCGCAGAAGCCGACACTATCGGGCCAGCGTTTTAAAACCAGAAAAAGAGGTGAGTTACCGCGCCGTGCCCGCTGCCAGGACGGGCTGCCAGCGCTGTGTGTACCGTAAAGCGTCAGTTTCTGTCCGTAAACAAACCAGTTCCTTCATGCGCTCACCATAAGTTTTTTACACGAGACCATGCTAAGTGCAGAGTCTTGAGGCTGAATGGAATTTTCTCTGCACTAATAAAAAATATTTGGCAGTTAGAATTGTTGCTGAATTTACTGTGATAACCTTCGCCTTCGAGATGGTCATTCTAGAACTGTCCTGAGTGTGTTTAGCCTGCAAGCAGAAGGATGTACCCCTGAATTACAGGGGAGCTCCAGCACAGCCTAGTTGCAGGTTAATGCATACATCTAAGGAGCATCTAACATAGTAAGAGTTTCAGTCTTAGCCACTGGATAAAAGTTACACTGTCCTTTCTTAAATTTTTAAGAATTGACAGAAGAAACTGCAACAAAATCCCAGAAATCCATCCACCCACCTATTCCCCAGTTAACATCCAAAAAAGCCCCAAAGTATGAGATACACAAAGGCCTGTCTCTGCATGCAGTTACTTCCATAAGAGTTAGTGACTGAAGAGGTGTGATGAGTAATTTAGTATTTTGCTCAAGCTTTTTGCCAACATGAAGAGGAAGTGGGGATGCTCTTAGAGTTTCTGCTCAGTACAGTTTTACTTGTGTACCAGCAGTGTTTCAGCTCTAACAGGCTGATTCAGGAATGCTGTAAATGCAGAAGCACACTTGGATTTGCAGAACTTGTTTGAAAGTTAAAGCACGTTGAAAATCTCTTGCATGATACTTTGCTGTGGTCTGTCCAGCAGATGAAATGCCAGCAGCCATGGGTTTAGTCTCTTTTTAAGCATTTAACCATAGTCTGACTGTGAAGCGACTCTTCTGAAACAGTGAGCTTCATGGATCTGCCCTGGAAAATAACTCATCCAGTCCTTCCAAACTTGGACCCAGCTGTTAGCAATGTGTTGATACTTTGTCCATTGACACTGGACACCTGTCTGCCCTACTAGGTTGCTGACAGAATTGGCTGAAATGTTCAAGACAGCACTCAAAATAAGATCTGCAGCTGAGTTCTCTTTGGAAGCTTTTCATCTCCTAATTTCTCTAAGGACAAACTGAGATGAGGAAAATGGAAGACCTCTTTAAGACTTTCTCTTAGTTACAGGGGTAGATTGTTGGATGTTGACTATGGGCTGCCTGCATTAAAAGGCAATGATCAGCTGATGTATCAGGTTTGAGTATACATCAGATGTGTTCTGCTCAACAACAGCAAGGGATGCTAAATAGATCTGCAGTTACAGTCCATTAAGTTAGCTGGTATTCTGCATTTCCCCCAAGCACTTGAGGAAAAGTCATTGCCTCAAGCTCACTTAGCTGAAGGTTAAGAGGAGGGGATGGTCTTCATAGCCAAAACGTGAATTGCCAGGTGACTCGGATGCAATAATGGTTTGCGTTTGTCAGTCAGAAGATTTCATCTGAAACAGAGAGAGGCCCAAAAAGCTGAGATAAAACATGAGTAATGGAGTCAAATGTACAAAATTACAGGGGCATGTATTAAAAATGGCCTTCCAGCATGAGCTAAGTCTCTGCTTTTGCAGGGAAAGAGTGATCTAACATGAGATTACAGGTATAAAGATCAAACTGAGAAGTCAGGTAAGCTCTATTAGACCCAAGTAATGATCATCACAACTCTTCATGAAAATCTTATTTCAATGCTTTTGCTTCACAGATGAAAAAGAGAGGTTTGACCCTACTCAGTTCCAGGACTGTATTATTCAAGGTTTAACTGAAACTGGCACTGACTTGGAGGCAGTAGCAAAGTTTCTTGATGCTTCTGGTGCAAAACTTGATTATCGCCGCTATGCAGAAACACTTTTCGACATCCTGGTGGCTGGTGGAATGCTGGGTAAGTCCCTTTGATGTGGCTGCTGTCAGCTTCATTCACATCACTCTGCAAAAGCTCCATTTTCTTTCAGTGTAAAATCTCTGCTAAAGAGCCCATTGAGTGTGTAGACACTACACAAACATCCTGTTGAACACCAGAGTTTAAGTTAATCTGTGGTAAATCACCTGACCATCTTGATGCCTGAGCAGTTACTGTAGAAATACTCTGTATAACCTGCCTCAGTTTTACTTGAGTCTGTTTGCATTCCTTGAAATGTACATTGTACAAACTCTGCTTAGTAGAAAGTACTTTGGATTTTTAGGTGTGGTTGGTTTTGTTTGTTTGGCTAGTTTTTGGTTGGGTTTTTGGGGGGTTTTTTTCCCAGGATCTTGACCAGAGTCAAGATCACTTGTGATGATGAGAGATTGATGAATGCTTGTTTCAGGTGTGTGGTCTGTGGTAACAAGACCACTAGTTGCCCTGAAAGATTCTGATATGATCCTATGATTTGTGCATCCTGCCCTGTTATTTTGGAAAGGAAACTTGTTTACAGAAGAATCTGAAGTGCTTAGTCTTGGACATGCTATTACAAATGATTTGTTGTTGACAATAGTGAGGTCATGGGCTTTAGCAGACATCAGGGAGTTAGAAATGAGAGGGTGGTCGAGTCAGCAGAAAACACAGAGACTGAGGAAGGGAAATGGGTGGTGGAAAGTCTTGTAAACTCAGGTACACATTCTGTACAGAACAAAGAGGAACAGACACTCACTAACAAGGTAAGCACATACTGTAATTGTTACAATATGTGGCCTTACATTCAAAGCCTTAGCCAGTGCACCCTGTGTTAGGAAATGTTTCTTCTAGGAATGAGGCTGATGGGGAAGGGAAGAAAACATTGTTGTGTTAATGGTGATGTGGTGTTCTTTACTCAACTCCCTCTCTGTAACAGGTAGCTAAGATCAGCTTTGATGTTCAATCAGAGGAAGCCAGAATAAAAACTGACATCCTGTTAACTTACGAGCTTTTAATATTATTACCAGAAATGCTCATCTCTGTTTTTTAAAGTCGTGTTTCTGTCTAATACATAACAAAGGATCTCCATGGTATGAAGAATGCCAAAGAACTCAATGATGAGGTGTTCTGGCACTGAAGCTGGTGGCCTGAATGCACCTTCATTAGTGAAGCAGCCTAAATAACTGAAGTTTCAAGCTCATCTCTGTGGGACTGAATTTTGAACTGTGTCTCTACATGTTTCAGTCTACTGTTGTGACACTGTCATGT
This sequence comes from Polioptila caerulea, assembly GCA_013397295.1. Taxonomy (NCBI): domain Eukaryota; kingdom Metazoa; phylum Chordata; class Aves; order Passeriformes; family Certhiidae; genus Polioptila; species Polioptila caerulea. The sequence continues at coordinate 376,472 of VYXF01002938.1, read as the reverse complement.
AAAAGGCACAAAGCACCACTATTGCAGCAGACACTAAAAAGACACATGCTGGAATTAAGCAGCTTCAGTGGCTTCCTTTAAGGGAAGAGGAGCTCGTGGCCGTGTTAACTTACTCACCTGGAAACAACGTGTCTTGTCAATCCCCTTAGCAGTAGGGGGCCAGAACAGTTAAATGTTCAAATCTAAGCTGATTTTAAAGTTGTGGTGCAGCAGTGGAACAGAGGGACATGTAGGGGTGTCTGGTGATCTGGTCATTGAGTTCACCATGAAAGGACATTGTGTTGCATGTTATGGGTGTTGGAGTTGTGCTGTGGAGACTGCTCTGTGCTAATGCTGAAATGCTCCTGCAGCCCCAGGCGGGACCCTGGCAGACGACATGACACGCACAAACGTCTGTGTGTTCGCAGCACAGGAAGACCTGGAAACCATGCAAGCATTTGCTCAGGTTAGTTCTGAAATGAGGACAATTTAACTTAAACCTGTTTAACAGTCAAAAATTAAATGTTTGCGTCATTGTAAATTAAGGTAAAAGTAATGTATGGCTTTAACCATACTGGAAGTGGTAGAGTAGCAGTGTCCCAAGCTGTGAGTGCTCTAAAGAGTTCTGACCTATTTTACTAAACTTAGGTTTTTTTTAACTTTTTAACCAAATGATAGTTCACAGCAAAAGATAATGTATTGTATGTCTTTTTAGGTTTTTAACAAGCTAATCAGGCGTTACAAGTACCTGGAGAAAGGTTTTGAAGATGAAGTCAAAAAGGTATGGAGTGTTTTTTTTCTCAGAAGACAAATAAACCTTCACATTGTGCTGGTTAATCACTCTGTAGAAGGGTTACATCATAAAGTGGATTACTAAAATGCAACCCTTTAAAGTTTTTCATAGAAGAATGGCTGGCTTGCATGACTACCAGTGACCAGTGACTAGTGCTTCTGCTAGCTTGAAACAAAAGTGTTTAACACACAGGCAATGGCCAAAGTTTAGTGAGAGGTGGTAGTTTTATGCAGCTCTTCTTACTTGTCCTGCAGTTGCTGCTGTTCCTGAAAGGGTTCTCAGAATCTGAGCGGAACAAACTGGCCATGCTGACGGGTATTCTGCTTGCCAACGGGACACTCAATGCATCAATTCTCAACAGTCTCTACAATGAGAACTTGGTTAAAGAAGGTAAGTGGGGCCCAGCTCCTCCCTTAGGGAGACAGAACCGTGACAAATAGGTGGAAACTGATGACAATGCACCCTTGCAGCTTACGAGCTGCCTCTGGTGATGGACTGACTACAGGATTAGCAAAGGTAAATGTGATGCCCCACAACCTGGAAGATCTTATTAAGACTTCAGAAAATGAGTTTCTTGAGAAAGCTTTGTGTAGCACTTTCCTGCATGAAACTGGGAGCTGCTGTCACTGGCACTGCCCAGCAAGTTACTACTGTATTTTGGAGAGGGACCTTTCAGGATGCAAAAGGTGTGTCATATCTTTAGGTTGCTTCCTAAATTGCAGTAAGAAGAGTTTAGTATAGGGAAGACTTGGTGATGCTGAGTGGTAGGAACAGTCCAGTGTGCTGGAGGCTGCAGTGTCCTTGGGCAGGGAGAGATACTACAAGACTCTGCTGGGATTGCTTGGAAGCACAATGTGACAAACAATCTGTTTGTGCTTGGAAGCACAATCTGACAATCTGAGCACAGTCTGACAAACCAGGTACCCTGTACTCAGGCCTTATGGTTCCCTGTGTTTTGAATTTCACTAATAATAGAACTATTCTGGCTGCACAGGTGTTTCTGCAGCTTTTGCAGTCAAGCTGTTCAAATCATGGATCAATGAGAAAGATATCAATGCAGTGGCTGTCAGTCTTCGCAAAGTAAACATGGACAACAGGCTCATGGTGAGTACCACTGCAGCTCTGCTGCTCCGTAAGCCAGCTGAGTGAATGTTTGCCAGCAAAGTACTCAACACACATTTCTTTTACAAAAGAGTTGTAAACTTTGTTTTCAGGAACTCTTCCCAGCCAACAAACAAAGTGTTGAACACTTCTCCAAGTACTTCACTGAAGCAGGACTAAAGGAACTTTCTGAGTATGTTCGGAACCAGCAATCCATAGGAGCTCGGAAGGAGCTGCAGAAAGAACTGCAGGAGCAGATGTCACGGGGAGATCCATTCAAGGATGTAGGTGTTTGCAGACAAGGGGGAGGTGCTTTCTGTCCTTGTCTCTTTCATACTGAACTTAGCTCTCACTGGGAACTAAAATGGGGACTGGGGAGGTTGATATTAGTTTTGTGGTCTTTCCTTAATGTCCTGAATCCTGCTGTATGGTCAAGGAGGTTGGTTGTCATTCTGAAACCTTCTGGGTTACCTTTAGAAGAGAAGTTTTAATTTAGCTTAGTGCCATATGTGGCCTTTGTGCTGACTCTCCCTCTCCTGGCAGATCATCTTGTACGTGAAGGAGGAGATGAAGAAAAACAACATCTCAGAACAGACTGTGGTAGCGATAATCTGGTCAAGTGTAATGAGCACAGTGGAGTGGAACAAAAAGGAGGAGCTGGTAGCAGAGCAAGCCATTAAGCATTTGAAGGTATTGTAACTTCAGTATGGACTTCTACACCCCTTAGGCAGAGCTTGGTTTTGCTTCTGTCTGCGGCTCCCTTTTAAATGTTAGGGCTACAGCCCCACTAGTGCAGAGACAGAATGAGATGGGGAATTCTCCCCCTTGTGTGGAGTATTACAGGCCAAGGGCCCGAGGCAGAGGCAGTGACTGCTGCAGAGCTGCTCTGGGGTGGGGCCCTGGTTGCAAATTTCTAAGCAATGGCTGATGGAAACTGCAAAACCAGCTTTAGTCAGGTGGTAAATGTGAAGTGCTCTGTGTGTGCCAATCTGTCGTTCTTGTTACAGCAATACAGCCCTCTACTTGCTGCCTTCACCACCCAAGGCCAGTCAGAGCTGACTCTTCTGTTGAAGATTCAGGAGTATTGTTATGACAACATTCACTTCATGAAAGCCTTCCAGAAAATAGTGGTGCTCTTCTACAAAGGTAACTTGTGTGCAGTTGTAGTTTCAGGGATGTGTGAGTTTTTGGAGGGGTTGGTTTAGGTTGGTTGGATTTTTTAAAGCTTCTGAAACAATGCTTCAGTTCTGATAAATTCTGTAGGGGAGATCAGTGCTACAGCATCACACTTCATAAGCTGAAGAATTTTCTACCTCCTGTTTGTAAAAGTGCAAAGGTGCATGTGGCTGGCCCTTTGCACATGGGGAAGTGCAAGAGAAAGATGCTGCCAGTCTACAGTAGATCTGCTTAAGAGTTGTAGAACAAAGCTAAATTTAGATTTTTAAGGCATTTTGTTAACTTCCGTGATAGTGTATTCTTCTTAGTTCTCTTAACATTTCTGCAGCTCACAGTCAGATTGAGACCACCAATGTGTTCTGGGCTGCTCTAGGCTCCTTCTAAATGTCTGATAAAAGGTGGTACTGAAGAACACTCTGTGCACCTCTGGAAACTTGTTAAACTGAAGACTGTATTGTACTTGTAAAATTTAAAAACCACTTACACCACAGGAAGTGTTTACTTTGGACTTCAAAAGAATTTGCATTTGTTCTTATCTGAACCTTTGCTTAGAGTGTGCCATCTCAGGTAACTTTGGAATGCTCCAGACTGTTAGTGGGAATGAAAGTGCAGCTCATGGAGACAGTGCTGAGGAAATTCTCAGCATGAGGAACCATCCAAAATGCCTGGTTCTCCTAATTTCAAAACTGAAGGCACTCCTAGTGCAGGTCTGTCCAGCTGTACCCACAGAAGGAGTTTGTGATGCTTCTAGGGGAGGAAGCAAAGGCTGCCAGTCAGGTTCTCGGCAGGTTGCTCTGTTAATACTGCTCTTGCCCATCTTTACAGCTGAAGTCCTGAGTGAAGAACCCATCCTCAAGTGGTATAAAGATGCACATCTGGCAAAAGGAAAGAGTGTTTTTCTGGAGCAGATGAAGAAGTTTGTTGAATGGCTCAAGAATGCTGAAGAAGGTAACCAGCAGCTTAGCTCATATGTCGAACTTGTTCATTTTGGGAACTCTAATGCAATAATGCTGTGTTTTGGAGTGGGGGATGTTAATTGCCCCTCTCAGACTGGTGTGCCCCCTGCCCTGGTCCTGGCTAGAGAAGCTTGCCAGGATCCAATAGCAGCTGTTGTGCAGGCTGCAGGGCACCAGCTGAGCTCGGGGCTGGGGGCTGAGCCATGGGCAGGCTGCTGATGAGGTCTCTCTGTTGCAGAGTCGGAGTCTGAAGCGGAAGAGGGTGACTGACCTGTGAAACTCTGGCCTCAGTAAAGCAAACAGGAGCTGTAGATAAGTGTCATGTCTCATGTGTCCTTCTGATTCTTACATCCTACCTCCCTGTATCAAGCATGATATAAGGGCTCTCATGGCAATTTATTTTAACTGTTTTCTATAGTTAATGAAATACTGGATTTAGTTTTTAAAACCATGTTCAAGTAGCTTACAGGAGCTGTTAGATTTGACTCTTAACCTGCATTTGTCCTTTCATTTACCTTCTACCTCCTGTATTTTCTACTGTAATAATGTAATTTAAGGCCTTCACAGTGAAATCCACTTCATCTGTTGGGGTTTCTGTCTGTATTGGAGTAGATGTGATATGGTGAATGAGACTTTGGGCAGTCTGCTTGCAAATTAAACTATAAAAAGCCTCCCACACATTGCTTGTGTGGCACTGCAGTCTGTACCACCAAACAGCCCCTGTCACAGGTGGTTGTCCATGTCCCCCAAGTACTTTGTCATCCCTGTACCAGACTTCCAGCATAAAGCAATCCTCTATTCCAGCTCTGGGGAAGGTGGGAGCCCCACTGCTGGAAAGAAGCTGTTGTGGTGACAGCAATTGGTTACCATGGTGGGGCATGAAGAGTGGCATCTCTGAGCCTGCTGGCTGTCACAGCTGGTGGCCCAGCACTGTCAGGTGCCCTTGCAGCTCTGGGGGATGCCTTCCTTTTCCCTTGGGGAAGTACAAGCAGTGCTGTTCCACACAGAGCTGCCCAGCAGCTTTCTCGAGCCAGGCCCTGCTGCTGGCAGGGCTGGGGCAGGGGGAGCAGCTGCTTTGTGCTGCTCTGTAAATGCACAGCTGCTGCAACCTAAGGCAGCCAAAATTCCACCCCTCCCCCTTCTAGTTTAGAGATTCTTTTATGCTGGCAGCTCATGCTAAACCAAACAACTTATCTGCTCCCTGAAACTTTAATTCCTAATGGAAATTCTCAGGACAGTTCAATTCAGAAAGATTGGGGGGAAAAAAGTGAAGTCTATACTGTTGTAAGCTAACAGTGAGCATTAACTGAAATACTGGTAACCAGAGTACACCTACTAAAATAAATTTAAAAATTGGTCATCACAATGCAATCTGTTCAATACTACAGTGATCTTCCTTACTTTGTAATTTTTTTTTAAGCAAATAAAGGCCATCCTTACACTTAATGCCAAGGGCTGTCTCTGCTCCTTCTCTGAAAAGAAAGCACCAGTACAGGGTACAAAGCAGTGCACAGTCTTTTTTGCCTAATTCAAGGACTGTTGAATAAAATGTAATTAAAATAATGCTTTCTTGCTGTTAGGGTGCTCTTTTCCACAGTAAAAGTGCTAACATCCCATGAGTTTGAAAGCCAGGTTCATCTGTATATTAAGTTTTATGTCAAGATTTGGTAAGTATCCAAGAAGTCATACTAAAGAGTAAGGCACTTACAACAGAACCAAATAGAAGTCAGGGGTGTTTAAGTTTCTTTGGTGCCTGTGATGCAGCCTGCTCAGCTGCAGGAGCCTGTGCCCTCTTTCTGCCTTTCAATGAGAGAAGAAAGCGCTGCACGATAAGAGCTGTGCTTGTTTGGGACATAATCCAGCATCTTCTGAACCAGGTCAAAGAGGTTCTGGTGGTCAGAGTCTTGGCATGTTATGAATTCCCTCATGAAAATAAAATAATGTTTGGTTGGTTGTTTATCTTAAAATTATGCTTAAAGCTTCTGTCCTCAAAAGCATTTTCCCTGTCACTTTTCTGTAGCTTACAGGGTGTTGGATAAGTATCTGCCACCAGGATTTTGTTCATCCTAATCCAGCTGTCCTTGACAGAAAAATTTTCATTTCCTTAGACAAACAAACTGTATTTGTTACTCAAATACTCTGTTTTGGCCCTTCAGTAGAAGTTTACCAACATGTGTTTGCAACTTGGGAACCGATCTGGGCATACTCCACTAGAGCAGCCAGCTTGTCAAAGAGATGACTGGGTCTTAAAACCTAATCTGAAAATATTTAAATTAAACTACAGCAGTCCAGGTACATAAAAATATAATTACCTGCTTTTCTTATCAGGTCATATGGCAAAGGCCCCAGTTCCTTGCCATGGCTCTGAAGAGAAATCCAGAGAGAGATTTTTGTTCATTGTTAGAGAAAGTTACCAAGAACTATTTTTCTGCAACTAATAATCAGTTTCATATTAAGGAAAAAAGAGGCTGTACCAGTCTGTTTCCTAAAGTAAGATAGAGTGTACTAGGTTTTATCCCATGAGGTTTTTTCCCCCTTGACCCTATTTTTTTTTTAACTTTGTTGATTAATCTCAAGTTTCAGCAATACTGTCAAGATGACAAAGTTGAGGTATTTGAATTTGCTGATGGTGACAGATGAAGCTACATCTGTTACTAGCATGGCTTGTAAATCACAAATGTTAAGAGGGTGATCCTTCACACCAAACTGCTGCCAAAATGTTGACTGAAAGCAATGTGTGGAAATGTTCTGAGCATACTGTTCCCTTGTGCCTACATCTCTCTTCAATGTGGCACCATGGAGGAAGGCAGCTGAAGTTCCTGCATAAATCACTCCCCTCAGTCCCTGCCTCTCCAGCATATTTTCACCCAGCTGAGGAGTAATACAGATGCTGCATCATTCTGAGGTTCACAGTAACTCACAGGAAATAGTGCTGCTCCAAGGTGGTATTCCATGACAATACCCTGTGCACTCCAAACATCTCATGGTTGTGACTGTCCCAGTGAATCCCTGCGAAAGGATTCACGTGGTTCTTGTTTGATACCAGACTCCAGAACAGTCCGAAAGCTCAAGAAAGAGAGCACTCACTGTGCTGCTGGAGCACGTGTGACACCCCTCAAATGAGAGGTGAGCCCAACAGGCTGCTGTGGCCATGGGGAACTGCAGGAGCTCTGCACTGGCCTGTGGGCACCAAGGTGCCTGATACTCATCATCAAATACTGCACACCCAAAGCCTCCAGCTATCATCTCTGACTGAAGGCAAAGGTGCTGAGCCCCTGGAGCTCAAAAACAATTCAAACATGTCCATGGTACTCAAACCACTTTCTTCTGGACACAGTGACCACAAAGGCAGGAATGTGACAGACCTGCAACAGTTCTAATACGGCTGAGACACGCGTGTCCCTGCTACAGAAAGCAACGTGACACAAATCCTGAAGCCAAACCCAAGTACAGGTGGCTTTGTATACTCACTGAGCACTGCCACGATCCAGTGCCTTTACATATTCCAGTACTAGGACTCCATAAGCTGCTTCAGGGCAGCAGCCATCATTTTTTGTTATTTTCACAGCCACGTTTGCCCCTTCTGAAAATAGGGCATTGATCAGCAATTGGCAGAGTGATTAGATGAGCAACTATTTCAAACTAAGAATATTCAGTTATACATTGTTTATAGCAATAGCAACCTTTTTAGAAAAGGTGGATTTTTAGTACATGCTGATAATATAACCAAGGTTCATCTATGCATAAAAAAAGACTAAAATTTTATATATCAATTCTGAAAACATACTTTATGATTGTTCCTAGAAATAAAAAGCCCCACCTACCACCCCATGGTATTTATGTATGCTATTAAAAATGCAAAGCAAACCAAAATAGACTTAAGTATTACCTCTGAAACTATTCTAGACTATTCTTGTTTAAACTGTAAATACCTACTTGGAGAACTGTTACTGGACAACTCCCATCAAGGCACATTTACAGTGAAAAAAGGAAAAAATAATACATGCAAATTCTACAGAAAAAAATAATCCCCACCCCCAAACAAAAAAAAAGAAGTCTTCTGAAAGCTCAGATCTAACATTAACATTAAAAGAACTTACTGTATTGGTTTTGTGTAAAGCCAGGTTTTGGTGGCTGGGGGTGACTTTGAGGGGTGGCTTCTGAGAGATGCTGCCAGAAGTTTCTGCCATGTCCAACAGAGCCAATGCCAGCTGTCTCCAGGACACAGCCAGCTGCAGGGCAGTGGTCAAGGCTGGGCCAAGCAGAGATGGTGCTAACACCTCTGTGATTACATATTTAAGAAGGAAAAAAAAGTTATAGCTCAGATGTAATTGCACTCAGAGAATGGTGAGAATATGAGGAAGAGAATGAGAGCAACAGCCACGGTGACAGGAGGAGCCCCAAGCGCTGGAGCCGAGATTCCCCTGCAGCCCATGGGGATGCAGAGATCCCCCTGCAGCCCATGGAGGACAGCACAGCAGAGCAGGTGGATGCCTGAGGGAGGCTGTGACGCCAGGGGAAGCCTGTGAGCTCCAGGGGAGCAGGCAGGGACCTGTGGAACTGGAGAGAGGGACCCACACTGGAGTAGTTTCCTGGCAGACTTGTGATCCCGTGGGGAACCCACTGGAACAGGCTGTGCCTGAAGGACCCCGTGGAAAGGGACCACGCTGGAGAAGTTCATGGAGAACTGTGTCCTGTGGGAGGGACCCCACGCTGGAGCCGGGAATGGACTCTTCTCCTTGAGAGGGGCAGAAATAACCTGTGATGAACTGAGCAACTCCCATTCCGTGTCTGCCTGCACGGCCTGGGAGGGAGGGAGGCCATGATGCTGTTAAGATTTTACTTTTCAGTATCCTGCTCTGCTTTTGACTGGTAATAAATTCAGTTAATATCACCAAGTCGAGTCTGTTTTGCCTGTCATGGTACTGGCTGAGTGATCTCTCCCTGACCTCAATTCATGAACCTTAAGGTACATTTTTTTCTCCCCAGTCCAGCTGCAGAGAGCAGGGACAGAGTGGGTGTGGTTTGCTGGGCATTTGTCACCCAGCCAGGGTCAACTCACCACATCTATCTAAAAAGTTAATAAAGTCTGAAAAACATTCTAGGCACCTTGCACTTAGTACATCTCTGATAGATCAGATCACCCTCTGCATCATCCTCTGCATTCTTGCATCTTTTCCTTCAATAGCTTTTCTGGAATAGCAGCAAGACCGTGCACCCTGCTCAAGTGAGTTCAGGTCAGAAAAACAATTCATTCAGCAGGGAGATACTCAGGCATTCAGGTAAACACCAGGCCACAAACAGTCAAGCAGCAGCAATTTCAAATTCAGTCCGTGGAAATTCAGGTAGTTTATGTTACAGGAGAAAAATATGGCAAGGAACAGATTTTCAGATGAGATACTCAAAGTAGGAAGGCAACAAAAAATTACAATTGTTTCTCTTTTAAAAGATTGGTTCACTGAATTTTACTTTATGATTTCAGGACTCCTATATTTTTTTAAGGCAGAAGGATTTAATAATTACCTTTTTCATATATATTTTTAAATAGCCTTGTGTCCAAATTAAAATAGCCACCTTAGGCAATCAAGATGAAATAACTTGTATGAGTATTTGGCAATAAGCTGTTTTTTTAATCATGAAAGCATATACATTTGCTTTACATTGTCTTGGCTTAAGATCATAAATTATAACTCCAATCTGTTAAAAAAACAGTGTAACAAAAACAAGAAAATCCACCCTGCTAATAGGAAGACATCATCCATATTTAATTCTACAGATTTCTCACTAATAGTTGAAAAAGTCAGTCTGGCACGAGCCTCTTGCTATTTCAGCAATACTTAGTCAAAATCTAGTTTAAAAGTTGTCCTTGGATTTTAGAGTAGGGGTTAAGCAAATGCTTGTCATAATATAAATTTTGAAGGCATGAAAGTGATGCCTGTATTTCAAGTACTCCAACTGATAGTTATTGTTCTTTAATCTGCCCAAATATATTCAGTGAACAAATAACAGGACCATGTTTTGTGGTATCATAAGCATATGTACAAATTAAACATATTCACTGAAGGAAATGCAATCTCCTAGCAAAAAAAAAAGCCAGCTACTAATATGAGCCAAAATAATAAACTTCTGTTATCCACAGAATTCCCCAGATCGGACACTCAATTACTACTGACAGATGAGAATCTACCTTCTTAAAATAAAAAATCAAACTAAATTTAAATTGGTCCTATCACCTGTAGAGGTTCAGGATGACATGTATTATAAAGTGTCTTGTATTTCCTTTTGTCACCAGCTGTCACAACAGACCAGATCCCTGGCTACTTGGATGCCCAGTGTCACATCCTTCCTTGGACTTGTGACTGCAAACTTCAAACTCTGTCATTGACAACAGCTTCTTTCATTCACAGAACTGGTTTCTGAATCATTACTACAAATATATATATATATATCCAGTAAATGTAACAAAAATAATTCTAGTGTCCCTATGAAGGCAGCTTTTTGTTTTAAGCTGCAAGACATCTTTCTTGAAATACCTTCAACTCAAAAATTAATCTGTTATCACATGACTTGATCATAATAATAAAATCGTAAAACCTGCCTGCTGATAACAGAAGTCCAGAAGTTATTTACCTGCCAGGAGTTACAGAAACATGGTGGCAGCACTTTTTCTCCTGTGCACTTCTGAATGGTGTCCCCTTTCCATTCTTAGCATTTTGTACCTTCTGCAAAGTGGTGTTTTTCTTTTATCCCTGTCGGGACCATTAGTTTGACTGGAATTTCCTAAGTGTAACAAAGATATTTTGCTCTTTGAATTACATCCCACAAACAAACAATTAATTTTCAAAGTCATTAATTATCAAATTGAGACTATAATGAAGATTTGTGTTTTTCCTCTGTTCTTATGGCTTTTTTCTCTGCTCCTTCTTCGAAGTTATTTTTTAATTCAAGAGCTTTTTTTAAGTTAATTATTTTTGATAGGAGATCTTAAACCTGTAACCTCCTTAAAGAAAGCCTTTTAAAGGCATACTGTAGCTCTGACACTCCTGGTAAGCCACTCGGGCCCCATGAGCTGCATTATCCTAGGGAGAAGAACGGCTTCTCTGTGCTTAACAGGGGCAAATACCGCCCAGCGGGCTTTTCAAGATTTCAGGGAAGTTTTTCAATGGGAGACAATAAAACTCGGGTTACCTCCCAGCTAGTTCGCCCCATGAGGAAAAGCGAACTAACTCAGCACCCACCCGCCTTTTACCGCCCTTTTCAACGCCAAGCCGCCCTGAGGCGGGCGGAGCGAGGGGGACGCGGGGCCGGCCCCGAATCCCCGCCCTGGGGAAAGGCTCGGCGCTCGGCCCGAGCAGGGGCTCNATTTCTTACCCTGCCCGGGATGTAAATCCTCTCTGTACTGCCCTGCACATGGTTAGTGCTCCTCTGGAATCAGCTTACTATATGTACGAGTTTGGCACTGTCCAAAGATCGTGCACCATTATTTTCCTCTTGCCCACTGCTCTCCAGATTAGACCAAGTCCGGGAAAACAAACAATACAATTTTGCAAAGTTTGTTTATAATTTTGTCCCAATAGGATCACTCTCAATACACAACATTAGATTAAAAAAAAAAGTATTTACATTTAATGTGCATCCTCCAGAGAGCAAAATACTTGGTGCTGCCATATTTCACATTTTCTATGTAACAGCCTTCTTTTTGTGGAGGAAATAAAAAAGACCTGAAATTGTTTCCAGTTCAGTGCAATTTTTAATTATTTATTATTTACAG
>VYXF01002938.1:330888-355493 GCA_013397295.1 Polioptila caerulea | reverse complement strand
TTAAGGAGCATCCGCTCGCCTCTCCACCGCGTCCGTGCCTCGGGTCGCCCGCCCGTACGCGCCCTCATGAACCTCCGGGAGGTCATTTCTGCCCTGAATGACTTCGCATCCCCTTCTCTGGCTGAAAGCTGGGACAATGTGGGATTGCTGGTGGAACCAAGTCCTCCCCACACTGTGAACACCCTTTTCCTCACTAACGACCTCACCGAGGAGGTGATGGAAGAGGCAGTGCAGAAGAAAGCAGACCTCGTTCTTTCTTACCACCCTCCAATATTCACACCACTCAAGCGAGTAACGTGGAAAACCTGGAAGGAGCGGCTGGTGGTCCGAGCCCTGGAGAACAGAATCGGGATTTACTCTCCACATACGGCGTACGATGCCATACCTCACGGAGTTAATAACTGGCTAACCAAGGGACTCGGTGAGATCCTGTTAAGAACAAACAAGTTAAAATTATTAAAGATGTACGCTGTTTTAGGTGGGATCTTTCATCATTTGCCTTCCAGCTTTTATAGGTGTGCTTTGAAGGCTCTTTTTATTTTTCCTAGTATTTTTATAGAACTGTAACCTTAAATACATTTAAGGAAATTTATCTTGGTGATGTATACCAGATAACAAACACAAGAGGATATTTTCAGATTGCATGACTCTACCATTGGATGTATCTGGAACTGGTGGAGCATATTTATTGTCCACTGTGGCTGCAACACTTGAGACCACTGACTTTAAATCAACACCTTTAATTTATGAAGTACAAGATCTCAATGTATGCAAAGCATTGAAGCTATGTGAAATTATTCTAGATTTTTATCCTGTATTGTGGCTCACAGATTACAATAGCTGTGTCTTTTCCAACCTGTCGTACAAACCAGGAACTCTTTCTGGTTTTGTACAATCCTTAGGATAAAATCGGTGGCATGAAGAATGGCAAATAATACATATCCATCAGCTTCTTTGGACTTAAAATAGATTGGACCTAATGGAGACAGGAGAACCAAAGTTCTGGTCAGGGAAAAAGGATTTAGGTGCAAAATTTGCGTCTTTGCACTGCATCTCTCAGATATGTGCTAAATCAGTATTAGGACACTTACCCTGCTTTATTAACCAGCAATCTTTTACTGTTTTCTCAGGCGCCTGTACTTCTGTTCCACTGCATCCATCCACTGCATCAAGCACTCCAGCTGAGGGCACTCACCGGGTGGAGTTCTGTGCAGATGCTGAGCATCTGGATGCAGTGCTGTCCAAAATCAAAGACATCCCAGAGATCTCTTGTCTCACTACTCTCCCAGCCAGGTATCTGTTCCACTCTAATGCTGTATTCTTCTTGTTGTTTGAAACAAAACGTTACAGTAATTGTATTTTACTGTTTTAATAATTTTGTACTTGAACAATGCAATACTGTGCATTGCTGCTATATTTTTCAGCAACAGAATGATAAACTTAAGGAATAATTGTCCCTTTCTGGTCATTCTATGTCATGCTAAATGGTAAAAGCAACTCAAGACTAGCATCACATAGATTAGGGGTGTTAATGAAGAGTATTAACAGGAAATTTGATGAAGACAGTTGAGTTAAATTCCCATATTTGATTCTTCCAAGACAAGTCTAAGCTATTACAATGCTGCCTTTTTTTCCTTTTTCAGTGGTAGAACGGCCACTGGGATCGAATAATAATTATTATAATGCCAAAATTAATAATTATAATACTGTGATATAATAATTGTAATGCCAAAATTTTATCTAGCTCTTTAACAAGCACCAGGCATGTCTATCCTCAGGGTTGAAGATGAGGAGCAAACACGAGTCAGTTTGAGCTGCTCTCAGAAAGCACTGCTGGAGGTGATGGCATTATTGTCCCAGAACAGCCTTCTTTATCACAAGACCCAGATTCTCTTGCTACAAAAGGTAACAAAATCACAAAATTATTTCCTGTGAATGTATTACTTGTGTGAGCTGAGTAGCCTAAACACTGAAATGCAGTAGTCAGTGGCATCACAGCTTTCCAGTGCTACCCCAGTGCTCAGAAATACTAGCATATGGGGATTTGAAGCCACACACATTTTCCAAAGCAACTAAACTATCTATGTGGTCTGCACCAGTTCATAAATCAGTTCTAATACTTGGCGTAGTTCATATGTTACATTTGAGAACATCACATAGATACTTTTTTGTAAAGTTCAGTGGTGTTCTGCAAGCCCAATATACTCATCCTGTAACAGTGTGGAAAGCATTGCAACCCTCTGGAGTCAGCTTTCTGACAGTAACTTTAATTTTTTCCAGCCTCTTCTTCCCCATACTGGAATGGGACGCCTGTGCACCCTGAGCGAGCCGGTCTCCTTGTCAGACATAATCGAGCGGATCAAGGGCCACCTGCGGCTCCCGCACGTCCGCGTAGCCGTGGGAGCGGGCAGGACGCTCGGTAATGGGGCTGCGAGCCAGCCTGCCTGCCAGCAGCGGCACTGCAGGAACACGGGGAGCACCAGTGTGGGACACACTGCTGCCTCCAACAGGTTTACTTCCAGGAACTAGGAAGCACTGCTAAGAAGCACCATCTTAGAATTTACAGTCATACAAAAAAGTCTCATCAGTATTCTAATGGGATTCTATATTACGCTGGTTGATAGGGTGAAGAAGGGACAGTACAAGTTAAATGAAAGATAGTGGGTTTTGCAATTTATATAATGATGATTTCTTTTCCTGCCTAGGATATCAGGCACAAAGGTGTAGTGTTTCATTGTATGTTCCCTTTTGTGACTGAATGTTAAAATTCAGAGCACTTTAAGAGTAAGACACTTTATGGTATTATGAACAAGAACCGTGTTCTGATGAAAGATAAGGTGAACTAGCTCAAAGTCTGGGGTCACTAGTAAGATGGGGAGTAAACATCCTCTTATCCCAGCTACCTATCCTAATGTCCAAGGAACACAGCTAATAGAATTTGTGAGAGTAAATTTGTTGAGAACTCTTTGTAACTTAGGAGGCAGGAATCTTATTAGACTGACAATTGCACTAAAAAATCCCCAAACTACTTCAAAGCCTCTTTTTCTGGTGTGGAACTGAAGTGGTGTGACTCCACTTAAATCAACAGTAATTGCAAGACAACATACTGTAAAACCTTAACAGATTTTGAAAACTCCCTGTGTTGTGTGTCCCCTCTGCTTAGTGAATGTAATGTATATGAAGAATTAAAATTCCTGTCATTGTCATATATGTAATAGCTTGGAATTATCAAGCACAGCAAATGAACAATTTTTATTGGCATAGAACAGCTTTCAGCTTGCATTAAGACTGGCTACCTGAGAGCTGTAAGTTAGGAACCAGTACATCTCAGAGGCAAAATGCTGCCTTAGTGGCATCATTAGTTGGGAATCTAATACTGTGGAACACAAGAGTCCTGGAAAGAGTAGTGGCCTCTTAAAGAGTTCAGAAACCTAAATAACACCTCACTAGGAGAAAGGTCACCAGTAGCGAGCCTCTGTGCTGGAGTTTTCTGCAAAGTTTTCTGATCCTTGAAAAAAATNACTAGGAGAAAGGTCACCAGTAGCCAGCCTCTGTGCTGGAGTTTTCTACTCCTTGAAAAAAAACCTACCTATCATAGAGGATTTTGCTGTATTGTCAGAAGTGTTATAGACCCATGACTCTTTCAAACTGACAGATGTGTCTCTTCCTGCAACAAATTTACATTGTCTCTAAAAGCAGGTAGTAGTTAACTGAAACAATTACTAGCAATACACACCTGAGGGCTGAACAAAGGGGAAGGAGTTTAACTGTGGCACCTTGTATCCTGCAGAATCACCAGTGAAGAAAGCTGCTCTGTGTGCTGGTTCTGGGAGCAGTGTCCTGAAGGGAACGGAAGCTGACCTCTATCTCACAGGTAATAGACTGCTGTTTCAATATTTTTATAAAAATAGTCATTACAGAAAAAAACAAACCCCAGCAAAAAATAAGAAGCTTGACTGGCTGTTGAAGGATTTGACCACAAAGAATTACCTGTTATTTATAACTCAGAAACAATTATTTAGTTATTGGAATGACAAACTAAAGTAGAGATAACGTAGATCAAACGGCATTGTGGCACAGTGAAAGATATTTGAATTAAAACATTGCTTTACAGCATCTATTTCAACACAAAATCAGTGCTGATGGCAGTGAGTTGCAACTTACAGTGTTTCTCCTCTGGCAACATATATTCCCTCTATTCCCTACAGAATTCCCTAATGCAAAACAGAATATAATGTAGTCTACAGAACCTTCCAAAGAAACTCCAGTGTGTCTAACCAAAGGGACAGTTAGTCCATTATTCTCTCTTCCAGCAGTGGGACAGCTATTCCCTGTGGCTCATCAATGTGAGCCAATGAAATGCCTTGCATTCTGTAGGAATCACTGCCCCTTCTTCCCCTTATGTGTAGCCCTGCATAGCTGACCCTCAGGCTTCCCAAGTGCTTTTCTCCATCCTCTTCCAGACCACTCTGAGCTTTTTTTATTTTCTGGCTTAATTGGCAGAATTTACAACTATTCAAAGATGGCAAGGAATTTCTGTGGTTTGGCTCAGCTGCATACAGGGATAGCAGCTGAGTCTTTGAAAGGGCCCTGGAGCAGGAGTATTCCACGTTCCTACTGAGCAGGTGGTGTTGCATTTCTGTTTAGGGCCTATATTGCATTACATCACCACAGATTTTAGCTGAGATGCTCCATACATTGCAGAGACCTGGTTACCTGAACTGTACCATTAGTGATCTCCATGACATTTCTCTCTCAAAATGGCAGGAGAGATGTCCCACCATGATGTGCTGGATGCAGTTGCCAATGGGATAAGTGTTATTCTGTGTGAGCACAGTAACACTGAGCGAGGCTTCCTGTCAGAGCTGCGTGATGCACTCGCCATCCACCTACAGAACAAAATCAACATCATCGTGTCTGAGAAAGACAGAGATCCTCTCCAGGTGGCATAAAGGGAAGAGAAATGGAGAGAGAGAGAAAATTCAGTCAATCGTGTTATCCTGCACAGACCTATCCAACTGCAGAGCTAAATGAAGGTGCTTTCAATTGGTCCAGTACAGAATGATTTTATTCTATGGTCCTTCAAAGCTGAGGGTGTATTTTGTCATGTCAGAAAAATAAATGCTTGTTTTGGAATATCAAAGGGTCATTTACTCAATTGCTAGACTGTACTTGAATAAATTTACTGCACTGCTTGATGTTACTAGATACAGTTGATAACCATAATACTCAACGATTGGTTTGGGTAAAATACATAAAACCTGACATTTCCAGATTTAAGCTTACACAGTTCTACCCTACTACAGTTATGTCAGTGCAAGTCACTGATATTTGACCTAAGAAATTTCAGAAATAGTAGTTAATGAAAGGATGGAGATCAACTGTTTGCATCTAACAAATAGAGAACAGAAAGCAAGTTGTTGGTACTGGTATTCAACTGCACAATCTACCACTAATGCCGCTTTAAGGCTTTTCAACAGAGGCACTGTCAATTCAAAAAAAGCTTTTTAAGGTTGAAACTCAATTCCTTAACAAAGCTGTAAATTCATGTGCCTTTGTAATTTTCTTTTAAAAATAGTTTCTGTAACTGTGGCTTTTAATTACAGGACTAAAACTGAAAAAAAAGTATTTTCACCACTGATAATGAGTTTTATTTTCCAAGTTAGTTTTTTTTGTTGGGATTTTCTTTTAAGAAAAAAAAAGTCTCACAGTTGTATACCTTACCATCTATGGATGGTAAATATTTCATTACAAATCTGTAAAGATGTTAGCTCTATCCTTTTAAGTTAATAAAAGTAGCTCATCAAGCAATGTCTCTACCTAATAATTGCATGTCTTGTTCCACCTAAATGTAAGTGCAAAGAGATGACTGGTTTATCTGAAGCTACCTAGGCTATATAAAGGTTGTCATTCTTATCAATACCATGAACTCACCTCAGTATGCTGAGAACTGAAAAGTTTCTTCTTTCCCTAGTAGAAGAAAAGGACCTATATGAAGAAGCAAGTTGACAGTGGGGTAGGTAGATGCTCTAGGTTTCTAATACAGAAGTCAGGCCATACATCTCTTGCTTCTGGCAGTGAAGGGCAGATAAGGTAACTGTTACTCCATGGGATGTTTTGGTTCTCTTCAAAAGCTATATACTGGTTTAAAAGGGAGGCAAACAATTCTTGATTTTGATGTAAGAAACAATATAAAGTATTTCTACTCAGTAGTTAAAATCTTCTGCGCAGATATTTGATATAATAATGGAAATCAGGCTTTTGCACAACTGCCACAAGGATCTCTATCTGTAACATATAAAGACTGTGAAAGACAATAATAAGCTGATGAAAATTAATAAAGTACTTTATTTGATTGATTTGAACTATTACAACACTGAGCTGTAACACAGCTACCAAAAATTAGGAATACAGAGTCCCTGAAGTCTGGCTGGCAGACTATAGATGATGGAACTACAGAGCTTCCTCCCACATAACTGAGAAAAAAAAGAATCGAACAAAAGATGTCAAACTTCAGCAGTCTTCCCATCTCTAAGAGCTTAAAAAAAGGGAGAGCTTCTAAGTGGCATTTAAGGCCTCCTCCAGGATCAGTGGACACTCCTGATGTAAAAAATATAAATATACAATCAAGCTTTAAAAAAATAAACAAAAAAGCTTCATAGCCTCTTCATATTCCTGGATTGCACCTAAAGTAGCAAAAAAGTAGCAGGCAATGACATGAGTCCATCATAATTTCAATTTTCTAAATCTTATAAAAGGATGTGGGCTTGGGACAAGTCCTTCAGTTTTATTGCCAGACTTTACTGTTACCCGCAGCATCCCAAACCTGCTATTTCCTTTTTAATTCTCCTTTCCTCATGCAGTCAAGGCAGGTCTTGTCTTCATACCTTGGAAGCTAGTTTTGTATTAATGGTAGAGGAGTACTGGATAGCACGCAGTTGAGAAAAGTTGCACCATTAGTGCAAACTAAAGCTCTTGACCATCTTGTGATTTGCACTTCCCAAGTAAATTACTCCAATAAAACTCTCATGTCTACTGAGGTAGAGAGCAGAAGGCACAATCTCACCGAGTTTGTTTTTCTGGCTGTGAGGTTGGCTGCACAGATAGGAGGAAGGCATTGTCTGAGCTAAGAGACAAAGCAGACAAATCCAACTAGAGTGCAAGAAAGGCCTTGCTTACAGAACTCATTATTCCAAACTACCTGAGGTAGTTGAACAATGAGTATGATTCATTAGAATTATTACTTATCAGTGCAGCAGCTGTGAGGTTGGAGAGAGACAGATCTAGTGTAGGCCCCTCTCCAGCAGCCATTGAGAGCAGTTGCTGTAGACACTGAGGACACAGAGACATTACACATCTTCATCCTCTTTCTCTAAGAAGTCGGTCAAGGTACTGTCATCGACAGGAATTAGTAAGTATTCCACTCCATCAGCTCCCTGAGAACAGACATGCACAGACATAGTTAACAGCAGTGCACAGTGCCAGGCAAGCCACTAGACAGCACTGCAGTGCTAGCATTTATCTGCAGTCTGGATTAGAGCTGGACAGCATTCTGAACAACTACATTACTGAAAACCTGGAATATTTCACTGGAGCAACACAGGAAATGCACAAATACTGAGAAAAGTCACTAAATGAGAAATCTTCTGGTGGGTTACGCTTGTCTGACAAGCTACAAAGCTCCTCAACATTGTGTTCCTATATCTTTTACTGCTATACTGACTCATTATTATGACAAGTCTGCATTCTTTCCTTATAGAAATGCAGGCAATACTATTGGAAGCAGACTGGCAGGCTCCATAGTCTGCTACTTCTCACAGTCTTCAAAAAGAAGACATGTAGGTTGCTGAACAACCAAAGCACACCATGTTTCTACAGATCTCTATCCACATAAAGGCTGTTGACAAACTGAAGGCATGGAAAGAGCTGCAATTACAGAATTTCAGCCCTTTGCCAGTTCCTAGGTTTTTAAAACAATACAGCAATTAAGCATCTATTTTATTAAAAGTGGCTGAATAGAATTCTTCCCTAGACTCACCCGCTTGGTCCGGATGAGCTTGTGGTCCCTGAATTCTGTCAGCTGTGCCCTGAGTGTCAAGTCACTGTTCACAAGGAAAGCCTCCCGACACTGCTGGTAAAAATCTGTGAAAGACAGCCCTGGAGACAGAAAAAGGCAAGAACAAGAAACCAAAGTAGTAAGACTGACAGATTTTTCCAGGTTTAACACCACATATTATCCATCTGAAAGTCTTGCTTTGGCTTAGACCAGAGTGGCTACAGTAACATCACCTCTTGCAAGTATACAGCCAAGGTAATACTTCAGTAATTAATGGGAAACAGCTGAATTAACATTCAAGTCACCCTGTTGCCTAATGGAATTTTAATAGCACTTTAAATGCACTTTCTACTATTGTTAATCTCTCTTAATTTCCAACTCCTCTACTTGCTTTCTTTACCATTAAAATGTTATTCATATCCACTGCAACACCTATAACAGACAGTGACAGAATATTCCATACGTATCCTAGAAAGCAGGAGTACATCAGAAGTCTTTTATATAGGACATTTAAGTGCAAGTTATACAAATTCAGTCTTCATTTTAATTTTTTTTACTGCCCCCCACCAATGGTCTCAGTCATGTCTAAGCATGTAAGAGGCTGTCCTTCAGAACCAGCCAGTCTATTGCTTTCCTGTCTGAGGCAGACACAGTGCCACTAGAAAGACAGTGAGCCTCACTAAGCCAACTGTCCCAGCACTTCTGTTCCTGGAGATGTTACCTGCATACCAAAACCCAGGGCTGCTCTGAACAGCAACACCCCAAACAGATAAGAAAAGGTGGGCACTTACCTGGGTAAGATGGGTTGTCCTTTTTCTCCAGCTGGTGCTGAGCAAGCAGTCTGAATATTCCCCTAAGTGAAAGGAGGAAAGGGGAAAATCAAAATAATAATCAATAAAAACCACCCCCAAACTCCCACCATTAGAAAATGTTAACTAATTTTCCCTTATGCACAAAGACCTGGTTGTGAATCTCATCACTGGACAAGGTTTGCTACCCAAATGCTGCTCATTTAAAGTAACCAGTCAACTGGAACCCAGGTCTTACCATCTTTGTCTCGAACTCTATTATCAGAAAACACAGATTGTAAGGACTGGGTCCGTGGCAAATGCTACTGTGAAGTGTAGCAGTGTCTTACCTGGCATTGAGAGTGAGGCTATGCAGGACATGCACTAGGGAGCTCAAAGCCAAAGATCCAGACTGTTGTACTAAAAGTGAGTTCTCATAAGATGTTTCTTCCACATAAGGATTAAATGTGGTTGTTTCATACCAAAGCCAGTTATAGAGGCTCAGCTTTGCCTGATCCCACACTAGAGAAAGAGAAAAGAAAAAGCAGACAAAACTGGAAGATTAATGCTTTCTAAGGTGTTAAACAAGCACTATTAAAATGCACGTTGTTCTGCTGTAGGATTGAGGAAACAATATCTGCTTGTGAAATTCACATTACATGCACCCTGATAAGTGCAGTTCCAGTAAGATAAAATCTCTGCAACAAAACATTTGCAGGCATCCCTTTTCCACATATACAATGTAAATCCTTCCACAGTCAGGAGAGGGCAAACAATTTCTGGCTGTAGCTGGAAGCTCTGCCTAGAGAGGGGGTAAAATGGCTGAAACAAGACCCTTCTGAGTGTGTGGAGATTCCTCCCTCGAGTGGGGATGCCCCTCAAGGTTATTCCCCCAGGCTGAGCTAGAGATCTGCCCATGGTTTTTGGTATGGGTGAGTAACATAAATCTCTACTTGTATTGTTTTTGCTAGCTTAAATATAACTTCTTAAATATAACTTTAAAAAGAGTGAACTCTACTAACTGTTATAGCTACCTGTGCTGTATAGTAAATAATTCTGATTAGGATCTTTTAGGCTAATCATAATTGTAATCAATATAAGTAAGTAATTTATTTAAGTATACTTCCTTTGCCATCCTTTATTTTGTGAGACAAAAGTTCAATTACACCTATATAATCCTTTAACATAAACCATCAACCAAGTCTAGGGCTAAGATTGGGTCCAGCTACACCTAGATCCTGTCTGAGAAGGAGTTTAGAAAAGAAGGGGGTCCTTTCTGCACCTCCTGGCTCAACAGGAGGGCTTCTGTAACAAACTTTGTGTGAAGCTCCCATTCTGCCCACAACACTGACCGATAAAAGCAAATTGTTTAGATGCAATGACATGTAACATCCAATCTCCAGTTCAGTAAGTTCCTAAAATCAAATAGTGCATAAAGCTTGGAGTCTATTTGTGTATTATTCTTAGTGGTATTTCTCAGTATCTTTATACAGTTTTGGTTTAGCACAGCCACACCTCCAATCAGGACTATACATACATCAACAAATCTGTTCTACACATCAACAGTAATACACACTAATAGTAATACATAGTAAGCAATACATGAGCTTATGAAACGTGCTTAGCAGCCCCAAAGCAGAACACAGATCCTTCTCTTGGCTAGATCATGCCATGGGGAACTCACTGAGAGGAGCATTGATGTGATCGATAGAGGCAATGAGGTAAATGCTAGGCAGGGAGAATAGATGTGCAAGGATCTGCTGATTTCTTTCTCCTCTCAACATCTGGCTGTCCAGGTTATGAATGAGGACATAGAGCTCTAAAGATGAATCTGCAAGGTCAGAAAAAACAGCAGAGAACCAATCAAAAACTGCACACAAGCTGGTTTCCCATTCCCAGTGCAGCATGGCACAAGTCTATTCCACAACTCTCCATATACATCACTCCAATATCCCTTTCCTTGTATAGCTTAGTTTGAACCTATACCCAGTGTTTCTGAGCACCTAAAAGGGTTTTTCTCAATTCACTGTCAACACAGCTACAGGCTTGGTTTTTTTCAGTTTAAGCTTATCTGTTATAATCCACTTCCCACTTACTCACAGCTTTACCAGGAATTGTTCCTTTAGCTGTGTTTCTTTTGCAATTGGAAATCATTGAAATATATTTCAGAATGGAAGTCTAGACACAGTTTATTCAGCTGCTTTTGATTTACATGACTAGGGATCTTTAACCTCCTCCTCACAGTAAAAATCCATTTTCTATTCAAGGTTGGATCCAAAGTATCACAACTTCATTGAAAATTTTAACAAGTTCTGGAAAAAGTTAGAAACCTAGCTCAGATAATGCAAATGGTAGATGTTAAAATTTCCAGCTAGCTTCTTCTTGCTGTACTTATCCCTGGGAACAACCAGGGTCCAGAGTCCAGAGACAATTCTAGAACTGTAAGCAGTTTTTGTGCAAATCCATACATCCTTGCCTGCCAATGGAAACCAGATCAGCCATAGTGTACTGCAAGAGTGACTTACATACATTCAGGTGGGAACTGCAGGGGCCTTTTTCACTTAGTCCCACCAGAAATACTCATAAGGTAATGATGAAAGACAGAATGTAAACACTGAAACACCAATGCCATGAACAATTAAGAGTCCATGGCAATTTGGGTATGAATATACAAGCAGTAAGACAGACATTCAGAAATAATTCAGCAAGCATTTTGTGAGGCAATACCTGGTTAATTTTGCTTCTGAAGCCAATTCTACCCTGCTTGTTTGACACTGCTGTCCTGCTGTAAAACGCTGACTGAGGTAACAGCTTACAAGGGGTAGTTACACATGTATGTACACATATACTCCTGGTGCATGTATACTTTCTTATATATTGTATAAATTACAAGCAAGAAAGAATACTAGCTACAATGCACTAAGAAACTGTACCTGCCTGCATAAAAATTGTAAGGGAAGAAAATGTCGAGGCTGTCTTAACAGTAAGCAGACTCTAAATTTTTTATGCATAAAGTTAGTCATTTTACCTTCTTTAAACCTTTTGGTAATGAATTCAAGTTGGTCAAGGGGGCTGCGGAAGGTCCCTATATGGTCCAAAACCTCCTCTGTGATGGAGTTGAGAATCTGAAAAAGAAAACAGGAGTTCACTATGAAAGGCTCTGCCACTGAAGTGCAGAAAATCTGAAACTGAGCCCTTGGCTACCTTGTGAGAGATTACCTGATTATTACAATAAAAGCCCTAAAACAGTATACATAAACAAAAAAATAATATCCCTTTTCAAAACAGTGGCATAAAACAAGGCTTTAGAGTGATGAATATCTATTAATGACAGAAATTACAGCAATTCCTTGGAAAATGCATGGGATAATTTCTTCAAAGTATTGGAAGAGAGAGGAACTGCTCTTCATTGAGAGTCTGTTGTTATAGGGTGCAGCAGGTTTCCTTAACATTTTACACTGAAAGACTCTGGAAGTATCTGTAACACAGGATGATTATATAAACCCACAAGCTTTTCCCACACTTACAGATCTCACTGTGATGCTGGGGAAGTATCCATTAACCACCAGGTGAACAGAATCCTGGAGCAGAGAGGTACGAAACTTCTCCAACAGATCACGCTTTGAGCCCAGTCCATAAAGCACAATATTGAAACCCAAGCTGCAGGAAAGTGAGAAAATACACTGGATCAAAAAAGGTGCAAGTCAGGTTTTAGGTTCATACATTCATCAAGTAAAATGATCCAGTGCAATCCTGGTTTTAAAAATTCCACATTTTGTCAACTCCAGGCTTACCTTAAGCTTACAGCTGTTAAAAAAGGCTAGCTACAAGGAATCTGAAACCTGGCATCCTAGCAAAAGAATCATTTTAGCAGCCTAGAGGTCACAAACTAGGCAAAACACTGATGGAAGAAAATGCTATTGACTAAGAATAGAATACTAGATCTTCAACTTCAGGTAAGAAATGGTAACCAACATCCCATGCATCCCCTCATCAGTAATTATATTACACGTTTTCAAGAAAAACAGCAAACCTTCATACTGGTTTTCCACTCTGATCCTCAGGCGCAATTTCAAAGCAAAATTACTCCATACTCATGTATATTTCTCTAATTGTTCCACAGAAAAAGAGGCAGGAAAGCATAAAGACAGCACGGTATGGAATTACAGAGACCCAGAAAAGCTGACTTTAGTCACATCCCTCACCTTCTCTCAGGGTGCACTATGATATGGGAAATCATCAAGGCTGAGGCCTAATGAGTAACTGCACCTAGACTAAACCCCTCTCCAGCTTATCAGAAACATAGTCTGTTCCCAGGAACTGACACTGTCTAAAGAACAACCATTTTTTAATGAGTGGCCTTGGAAATTAATTTTTCTTGCCTGAATAACAATCCAAGTGGAACAGTATTTGTGTTGCTGAACCTTCAAAGAAAGTTACTGATGCAAGTTGTGCCCAGGATGAAACAATCACTCTGACTGAAGCCCACTGTCTTGTGTCCCTATAAAAGCAGTGTCAGGTGAGACCCTTTGAGCTCTCCATTACAGAGAGAGCTGCTGCATACTAAAGCACACTCTTTAACAAAACTGCAAGCAGTGGTCCAGAGTGAGACCTTTTTGAGGTCTCAGTTCCCAGAAGGTAATTGACTGATAGTATGTCTCAAACACCAATAACGGTGTGGCTGTGAAGCCAACCAAGTAGTAACAGAGAAGAATAATTGGTAATAACCAGGGACTATTGGTACTAACATGTGAGAAAGAACAAATTTTGGCTGAAGAAAGGGACCCAGGTGGAGACAGAGCAAAAGCTTTCCATGAGAAAGAACAACATCAAAGTACAGTGTAAGCATAGGAATGATTGGCAGGAAATCGACATGGACTATAATGTGGGACTGTGACTACCAAAGACCCTCAAAGCCCTCTGACCCTTTCCCAGAAAGGCCTAATATAACAAACTGCAGGATAACTAATTAGCATAGAAAGTGACAAACCTCTCTTTGGGGCAGAGACACCTGTCCATAAAAAGGCAACCCCGCTGCACAAGCTCAGCCGATGCCTCCCAGACCTTGGACATCTCATCAGCTGAACCAACACAGCTGGATCATAATTTATGACCTGGATCAATGCTGAATCCAGAATCAGCATCCCCTCAGCTGGCTCAATGCTGGAGCGAGGGCTGGTGATCTCTTTTTCACTTTTTAATTCATCTCTCCTTTTTAAAATCAAGCTCTTTAGTTTCTCTTTTCCCTTCACCCTGCCCCTTTAGCCAAAACCCAGTGCCATGTGCCTATATAGTAGGCCAGGGACTAACACACCAATTTCCATGCCAAGTGTGTGATTTACTAATAAAACTCTGTTTGTAGACCCTCTGACTTCTGTCATTCCTTTTGACCAATAAGCATTTCTGAATCTTAAGCACTTCTTTACTTTCAGGCATGGGTCAGGGCAAACAAAGCTTTGTTTAGGTTTCAGAAGCAGGAAAAGCATTATCTTGATCAGAAAGAGGAGTATCAGGTTACTCAAATAGCATTGGGCAAAGGTAAGGTGTTCAACAGCTGTCACTGCCTTCTCTGTCATCAAGGGATTTGTTTCTTCTGCCCTGCCACACACATCTCTAACCATTTGCCCAGGTCACCAAGGAACAGAGAACTCCTCCTCTTGCAACTCTCCAACTTTCAAAGCTGATATCTTCTTCATACTCTCTGTCCCTCCTCCCATGGACCACAAATTTCCTTATACTCCACTTCCTTGCAAAAGCTTCCAAGGGGCTTTCTTATCACCAGTATTGGCTCCAGCCTCAGAAGTGGTAGTCTACCTTCTTGAAGGGGCTTCAGAATCTCAAAGGGTCTCTATAGTTCCATTTGCTTTCCTAAACGTTCACTCTTCTCCTTCCCATGAAGATACACACAAAGCCAAATAAAATTTATATTGCCAGTGTTTCCAAAAGCATTAGGGTTTCTTCATGCCCAGATCATCAGGTACCACAGGCATTGGGAGTTAACCACCACACCACCAGAGCGCCACAGACTGAAGACAGTGAGGGCAGGCTACTCACTACTAACTCGCTGCTGTAAACAAAAATGATTCCTCACAATGAGCACTCTTCTCACAATTCATTTTCCCTGTTCTTTCACTACTCACGTTCCCTGCTTGTGAATGCCCTCTAGCTTGGTTTAGAGAGGCACAGGCAAACTAACCAGGTAGAATGCAACCTCACTGCAATTCATACATTTGGTTCAAGGAATTAATCAGATATGATTTGGTCTACAGGAAGCACTGAATTAAATTAATGTCACCTACTTTAAAATTGAGGCAAACAAAGAAAAAAAAATCTGCTCCTTAATTCATCCACAGGATATTACTGACATGAGGGTAAGTTTACTGGCAGTGCCTTTTAACTAATCTTCTTCAGTGATTCTTCTTGGATACTTACTGTAATTGCAGCATCCACTTGGAAAACAAGGATTCATGTTGCTGGTTAAGGTCCCTCATTTCTGCAGCATAGGCAAGGGGAACATTTTTCAAAAGACCATGCAGTGTTTGCTGTGTTGAGAGAGGACAGTCATTCAAAGTTGAGAAAAAGCAAGAGATATACCTGGGGTCCTTAAAACACCCTCTAGCATGCTCTCTGTCTAGAAAGAATAGTTTTCATTGTCAGTGCACAGTGCACCCACTCTGTGGTTATATTTTCCTTCCCATGAAGACCCCACTAAGCACAGTTTTGCTACTGAAGACACAAAGCAGAGATTAAGTAACCTTAGTATGGTAAATGGCAGCTAGACTAGGACTAGAACAGATGACACACTGTGTATTTTTCTCTTCTCTGCCAAGTATGGGAAAACCGCAACAGGAAAAATGGATACACATGGAGCTTATACAGCACCAAGCACTGTACCAACAACATACAACATCACATCCCTGCTCATGGCAACAAAGGTTCCAATCAACAAGCTTAGCAAGGGTTCAGGTGTTTGTTACTACAAGAGGAAGCTCAAAATGCCCACCATCTTAAAAAATAGTACAGCAGAAAGGATGTAATTTGCAGCTGATAGCTCAATGGAGAAAAGCATCAGGAATCAAAGGATTAATTCAGCTTTGAAGATATGCTGTGATGCTGATGTTTAAACAGCACAGTAGCATGACAGTCAGCATCAACTCTACACTGGCCTCTTTCTCTTCAATTTTAACAGCTTTGCTTCCCACTCCCTTGCAGTAGAAGACAGTTCCCACTGGAAAAGCAGCTGCAATGTATCAGACAAACAAAGTACTGAGAGACAGAACTGCTAAACCTTCAACTGCTTTGAAGCCAGCAGTAGCTTTAACTCTGTAAGCCTTGATTTCCTTCCACAGCTGTTATGAAAGAACTTGTTAAAAATCCAGATGTTACTCTGGGCAGCAATTCCAGACAACAGCAGTCATCAGGCAGCCTGCATATATGTCAACTTTTAAAACATATAAATGTTTATATAAACATTTAAAACTATACAAAAAGCAGTCACAGACACAAGAGCTCCAAGTATTCTACACAACTCCCTGAGACCTGTCCTTGTAGGATACAACTGCTTGATTTGAACTGTCTTATGGAAGTGACATGTGGAGAAAAATAAGTTCAGTCACCACCATCAGACTATTCCTGTCTCCTAGAAACTGCAAGGGAACCAAGTACATCTAACAAACTAGGTGACAACATTTAGAGCTGTTCCAGTTCTCCAAGTGGTTTGACCCAGTAACGTTCAGATGAAAGCAGCTCTTTTGATTTCCTCTACACATAAATGGCAAAGACAGTTTGTGATTTCCCCTACCATTTCATTGACAAAAACAATGTTTTAAAGCAAGTCTCTACAATTCTGCTTCTCCCTCTTCTCCTCCTCCCAAAGCAAACTTTGACCTTTTCTGGTAACTTTTCAGGCAGCTTTCAGCTGTGAGCTCACCTGATAGTGCCTCCCTGCATTTTCCCTCCTGTCTCAGGTTCAAAACAATTGGGCACTGTCCCTGCTCAGAGCAGCAGTAGTAAACATACTCCTTAAATTGCTACCTAAATCAGCATCATTTCTACTGATTACGTGGTCAGTGGTAAAGTGAAAATTGCAGTATCAGAAATTTTGAAAAGGGAAAACACTATCATAGAAATCAAAAACCCAGAGTTGTGTGACTCACTATGAACTGTACCTGATTCAATTTTCTTTTCCGCAACTTCTGCAGCGTTCGGTCTGAAGTGAGCACTTTGGAACTACTGTGAGCTTCAAAGTATTCCTCCACCAGGTTGTCCTATAAAAGGATAGTAAGATCAGCAATGCTCCTCCTGCTATGAAGTTACCCCTTTTCCTAAGATGGCCAATGAGACAAAGAGCAAGGGTGAATATAGAAAGACAGAAAAAAATTGCAAGAATGACTTCTACAGCAGCATTCTGCCAAAGCTAACCTAGTCAGATGGCTCTTTCCTGAAGAGAGAGGTTAACACAACAGTAATTCTTAACCGGTGCAGGGATCCCTGGTGCTGGAAATAAGACAATTAAGCTGCACACCAAGCTGGAAGAATAATGTGCTCCTTTTGGTACTACAGGAATCAATTTCTTCATCCTGTCTCAATATATGGTCTCCTGCTCCATAGACATCTTCAACTTCTCCTGAAGCTGCTTATGATGCCAACTGGATTAGCAGAGAGGTTCACATAGTGCCCATCCATCAGGGATTACTCAGAAGTACAGCAAAAGCCAGCCCAGATGGTTTGATCTGAAATGAGTTTAGCAGTTCTTCCTCACAGTTAGGTGTGGTAACTAACAGCTTATTGTCCCTATACATCCTTTCATGTTTGTGAGCTCAGGGGTATATTTTTTGCACACTCACCATCTTCTGCTCCTTATTTTTTTTGGATAGGTTGTTCCTGGGAGGAGGTGTAGATGCAGCCTTAGTTTTTGCTGGAGTCTTTTGATCTGATAAAACAGTGCTGACTTCTTTCTGATCTTCCTCATTCTCCTCCTCTGAGCAGGAAGCAGAATACTCACTCTCACTTTCTAAATAGGGATCTGGAGCTAGAGCACAAATTTTACAGTTAAAAGCTAGGAATTACTTCCTACACAGAACCCATTTTGCACCATCTCACACACATTCTCTAGATGTTTTTCAAGCACACGAATCCTAGATATATCTTACAGAAAGGTAAAATCAATGCTTAAGAGAACTGCAAACACAGATGGCCATTTCTTTTGCAGTTCTAGGATCACAAAGTATTGTTAAGTAAAGCTTCCTCCTTGATACCAACTAAGAAAGATAATCGTACCACAAAAAGAGACTAAAAATGGACAATGGAATTCCCCGTTTCTCCTAGCATCCCTATGTCAGTTTTCCCAAATGCCAATCATGCAAGCTGAGTATCCTCTATGTCACATTCTGCAAAAAAGTTGTTGCAAAACATCTCTGTTAGCGTTGACTGAAGAGCACAGATGAAATCTGGCTAAGCCTTGGTCTCTCAACACAGAAGAAACAGAAGATGAAACACCATGAACTAAACCCTTCTCTGCATTCATTCCATATTAGCCAACCAGTTATTGGAAATACTTTGACATGGATGCCCCAGCCATCATAAAAAAGTTTTATGCCTGGTTCAAGCAACTGGGCCACACTAAATGTCAGCATAGGTAACATTACTGAAACTTTTGTCTCTTTTGATCATGTTACTCAAGTTCAGTAACTTGGTGCTTCTAACCCTTTCACCCCTCACCTTAGCAGCAATCAGTTGTAGGGGAAAGGTCTGCATAGATTTCCTTTAGGACATTTCTACACTCTCTGCACAAATCAGGTTGTTTCAGTCACACTGCTACCACAGACAGAAGCTCAACAGGAAAATACTCTCACTTGAACACAGTGCCTCACTGATTGTGGCAGCTGACTGCAAAGGCTGATCTTTACCTGCTAGTCTCTTTCTGAGTCTGTAAGGTGTGGTGGACACAAATTCTTTCTTTTTATTCTGGAACAGCAAAGAAAAAAACCTGCATTAGAAGAAACATCTCTCTCCTCTAAACAGCCCTCTGCCAAGCAAAGACAGCTTACATATCCAAACTATTTAAGCCCACATGAAACTGGAAAAGCAGAGGCAGTTAAGTATGGAGAGTTTTTGTTTTCCCATTCAGAGGGAGACAGGATCAAATTCCAAAAGGGGCTTAATTCTTTCAGCTCAAGATGAAGAGTAGAAATCTCCAACCAAGATGCCAATCTTGACCCCTCAGGAAGAGCCAAACCAAAGCAATGACAAACTGGAAATGCTTCAGGCCCCACAGCAGTCACCTTCCATATCATGCTGTCTAGTCAAAGTCATCTGGAGGTCCTCTATGAAAACAACAACGAGAATGACCAAAGACCACTCAGCATACTAAGCCCAGAAGTACAGCAAAGGAATCCAAGCTGCCTGGCCTCACCAAGTTGTAGTGGCACATCATCCTTATTACGTGCCTGACTTGGACACTGGATCAAGTCTGCAATACTTAGGAAATACTTTTGTTGATCCTGACAAAGTGGATGTGAAATCATCAAGCAGTGAATATGGCATCCACAAACAGCATGTCTTTTTCAGGTGTATCTCATCCTGGAACCTCATACCAGAAAAGCTGTGCACACATTTCTGCTATAATGCTGCACCATTTTAGAAAGCCAACTCTTTCACTCCACAGCCACCACAATTGGCACTTCTGGACTGTGTCTCTCTGTAGCATCACAAATACATCATCAACCTACATCCACCCATTATGCCAATTTATTCTTTATAAACCAATGTTAAGTAAGAAATTGAACAGCACCACAGTTCTAGAACTCCTGTTCTAATAGCATTTCTTACAATTAGGGCTGTTCTTTCCTTTAGTGAGAAACTGTAAAGCAGTGAGTTTAACTGCATATTAAGGGATTGTCTAGCATTCTCACTTGTGTGATGCAAGGAAATAGTTCCCACACATGATAATTAAGCTGTCAAACCTATTTGCCCACTGACTTCAAACTCTATAGTCCTGATTAATGGTTCTCACTTGAGTTACTCCTGTCTGGTTAGAATAGAAGAGACATCTCTACTGTGGAATATGCTTTTCAAGGTCCTTCCTTTCCCGAACTGTAGTAGTTGGCCAGTACAAGTGGGGAAACACAAAATCCAAGCAATATAAAGTCATTACTTACCCTCTGCTGCTCTTTGTTTGAACTTGAACGTTCTGAAAAGGAAAAAACACCATTGTACAGAGTACTCCAATGTTGCTGTAGGGATGAGCATGACACATAATAACTACCTAAAGTTTCCAAGGCTGAAAAAGCTTTTATTTTAGCTGCATTTTTCCTTTTATACATTCCTTTCACCAAAGGCGTGCACTCCACTCATTGTTAGAAAAAGGTATTTTGTATGTCCATCAAATCTCCCTCTTTTTGGTTACCTATTTTATTCCCTGATTCCCATGAGACAAATTTCTTATTTACTGCAAATGCAGAAATAGTTTGCTGTGTTAATGAACTCTCATTCCCAAGACTATTTTCATATGAGAACTTGTAAGCTACTTAGCTGCACATAGAAGGTACAAGCTAGCTATTGATTTAGCAGAGCAAGGCCTGGTTTTATGAGGCTTTTCTTTTATAATTTATCTACCTTTCTACCACACTGCAAATTTTCAACAGTGGCACAAGATGGTCCATTAGAAAAACAGGCATTCACTGTTCAAAGGTACACTGCACCAGAGTATCAGCTCCCTGGACAGTTAATCCTATGAGGGAAGCCACTATTTCCTCACAGGTAGGCAAGGAAAGAACAAAGTTGCTGGGAGGAATGGGTTAGAAGTGGAAGACTGCAAAGGAGAATTGTAAATACACTTAAGTGACCATGCAGCTGGGGATAGTAAAGATTCAAACAGCAATGCACAAAAACAGATATACCACATCTATAGCTGTTTACCCTATTGCTTTGGGAAGTAGAGCATCTGTGTATATATAACCTAAATGATCTGCTGGGCCTGGAGACATCCTAACAGACAGATCAGAACACAGTACAGATCACAGCATGGGGATAAACTACAAAAGTGCCAAACCACTGACAGACCAGTGCCAACAGCCAGCTGGTTCTAGCACTGAACCACACGTAAGGGTGCTTGCATCTCCACTCAGTGCCCAGTGCCTGTATTTCCACTTATGTCCCTCTGCCCAGGTGTTGCTTCAGAAAGATAATAGATATAAATTCACTCTTTGCATTCTGGCTGTGAGTTTGTGGTGG
Organism: Polioptila caerulea; assembly: GCA_013397295.1. Lineage (NCBI taxonomy): Eukaryota > Metazoa > Chordata > Aves > Passeriformes > Certhiidae > Polioptila > Polioptila caerulea. The sequence goes on along the minus strand of VYXF01002938.1, from coordinate 334,415 downwards.
CTACAGCAGCCTGCCTGTGTCAGCTCACACGAGAGTCAATGTTATTACTACAGAAGGCAGCTTTTTATTCTTGATCACAGCTTTGGGAGGTCAGGAAGGAGGGAGAGAATAAAGCAGGAGGGAGAAGGCTGAAAAATGAGCTAATGTTCTCTCCCTGAGCACATCAGACTCGATTTCCAAGCACAAATGCACATGCTCTTGCCAGGGTTGACCTGCATTGACTTCTCCCATCTGTATTCTCTCTGCAGCACTAGGTGTTAAATATTATATAATAAAGTGTAAATTTACACATGAACACCCACACAATCCTGCCCAGTCAGTGTTTAACATACCAGCCCAGCTCATAACTCTCTCAAGTGCAAGTATTTCTGCTGAACAGCATGGAAGTTGTTAAATGTCACAGCAACAGATGAGAGAGTAGTTCATGTTTTCTTTAGAGCAGCAGGGCAAGAGAAGATATCTGACACCCAGGTGAAGCACAGGCCATGCACATCAAACAGCTCAGCCCACGGTGTTAACCTGACTGGAATACTTAAGCATGACAGAAGCTTGAACTCAAGCATCCACTCCACCACCCAAAGAGAAACATAACCCCCATTCACTCAGCTTCAGTTCCCCAAACCATCACAGGACTTACTGCCTTGAGGGGTTTTTGACATCTTCTCAGGGCACTTGGAGTGATTCGGTGCCACATTCTTTTCTGGTGTCTGGGCTAATTCAGAGGCTGTAGGAAACAGGGGGAAGGGAAGGAAGGACATGTCAGGTACAAAACTTCCAGCTCTGGCGGGTCAGAAATGGAGCCATACACTTGAAATGCTCTCTACATATTAATTCCCTAGCGATTTCAGGAACCAAATACTTCTAGATTTTTCTAACCCCAAAGATAGCTGTATTCCTCAGTAGAAATTTTCAAAGGCTGAACTCATCAATTAATTAATTTTACAAATGGCCAATGCAATGGCAGAGCATNCAGGTACAAAACTTCCAGCTCTGGCGGGTCAGAAATGGAGCCATACACTTGAAATGCTCTCTACATATTAATTCCCTAGCGATTTCAGGAACCAAATACTTCTAGATTTTTCTAACCCCAAAGATAGCTATATTCCTCAGTACAGATTTTCAAAGGCTGAACTCATCCATTAATTAATTTTACAAATGGCCGATGCAATGGCAGAGCACGTTTTGGTCTTTGAATTAGAGCAAGGTTTGGTCAGGATCACTTAGTCCTTTGGACTGGACATAACTGGACATAACAGATCACCAGATATAGCAAACATCAGTCTCCCAGGAGGAACTATTTACCTTCGTCTACTTCTTATCAGTACAAGCTGAAGCTGAATGACTGATGTGAATCTGAAAAATCCTGCTAACAGTCCCTACCACTGTACAACAGCCTATTCCATGTAACAACATTGGGACTAACAGACTGTCATAGTATGACTTCCCTCAGTTTTCAAATTGAATCATAGCTCCAACAGGGAGCACCAGCGAAATCCACCCAGCTGAGAAGGAGATCTAAGACAGGAAACAACTTCTCAAGACACAGCAGAAACTAAGAGGCACCAAAACCAGTTTCTGTATAGTGATACAGTAGGATAATCCCTCTCCCTCAGATAATCCCTTGTAGGATCATTAGCTGTGACAAACAAATACTAATGAAGTTTAGATGGTGCTGAACATACAAAGATTCTTCAAGTGAGTGACAACCCAGCTCAAGCACCTTATTTGAGCCAAAACAGTCCACTCTCTCTGGAACTGCCACTTCCTGTTTGCTTCTCCAAAATCCACAGAGAAAAAAGAGCAAGACATACCCAGCTCTGCCATTTTATTGGAGCGTTTGGGAGTCTGGAATGAGTAAACTTCACCACCACTTATATTTGAGCCATTTCCCACTGGATCTGTGAAAAGACATGTTACTTGCAGCTATTTCAGAAGCACTGATAACATTCTCAACCCAAGAAAGATGCAACGCAACATTTCACTATTTGGCTTTATATTGCAGATGTTACAAAACAAATATAATAATGAAATCCTAGAACCACAATCTTCTCTTCTACCAGTTACCACAAGCACAAACAGAGCATACTAAACCCTGAAATGCAATTTCACCAATACTGAACAACCTTAACACTTCACGAATCTCCTGAAGTCAGAGCTGTGTTAGGTTTTTCCCCGCTAATACCTTGGGCACATATTCCAAGAGCAGCAACATAGTTCTTCTCTTCCAGGATCTCCTGAGCGTCATTATCAGAAATATTTTCCAGCTTCTTCACAAATCTCTTCACACTGACACTCAGCTGAGCCTTGTCCTTCCGTATTTTAGTTCCTAGAATTGCAATAAAAGCTTTAACATCCTGCTATTTAATTATTTCTGTTGGAGTAGTAGTACGAAGCTTAAGAGACCCAACATAGAGACCAGGTTCCTGTTATGCAAATCACTAAACAAATTCAACGCTGAGATGTCCTGCTAAAAGAACAGCTGGTCAGTAGCTGACCCTATAGCTATTAATCCCTCCTTCACCACAAATGCTGGCTCCTGCAGTCCATGAGGGTAAGATACCCATTTCAGCGAACATCAGCTCCACAGAGAAAAATGGGAGAAATTACAGTGGCTCACACATTACATTATCAAATTGCATGCAAAGGGGATGGTACTTGTCAACCCTTATTTTTGCTAGAGAAGAGGAGCAATCGGAAAATACCTTGCCTGTAGGCTTTCAGGACACTCAGGGAAAATTCAGGCTGAGAGCCCTCTGGAGACCGTCTGCATGATCTTCTGCTCAAAGCAGGACCAGCAGTGCAGTCTGAACCGTATGCTCCGTGCCTTGTACTGGCAAGTTTTAAGCATCTCCACAGAGGTTCCCCATCTTAAAAGTAGTCAGAACTGCTGCAAAACACTCCTGTGGCATACACCTGGGGCCTCGTTCCGCTTTGACTGTGCGAGTGTTCAACCGCGTCAGGCCCGAGGAGTTTCCTGGCTCCCCGTGCCGCTGCCCTGGCACCCGGTACACGCTGCTGCGGGGGAAGCTCGTACCGAGAGCTCGCACCCGCCCGGCCCGCAGCCTGTCCAGTGCCGGGCTGGGACAGAGGCACTCAGCCAAGGGGTCAAGCGGGGCAGAACAACCCCGGAGGCCGCGTCCTTCTGCGAGGCTCTGCAGCACCCAGCTGAGGTGTTGCAGAGCCCCTTTCCCAGGGGCCGCCGCGGCTGCTCGGACCCCTTTCCCAGCGCCCTGAGAGCAGAGGGCTGGGCTGTGCCCCGGGCCAGCTGTACCTGCGTCGTCGGCGATGTGCCGGAGAACGTCCTCGTCGGCCACGAACTTCACCTGCAGGGAGCGGCGGCCGCTGCGCGTCCCCTCGGACCAGTTCATGGCGGCGCNGGGGGGCGCGGGCCGGGCCCTCCTCACGCCTCACCTCACCCCTCACGGCGCCGCTCCTGCGGGACCGGGGTCCCGCCCGCTCCCCGCGCCCCCGGCACAGGCGGCGGCAGCAGGAGGCGGCACCGGGCCCCCGTGCCAGCCAGTGGCCGG
>VYXF01002938.1:279014-330767 GCA_013397295.1 Polioptila caerulea | reverse complement strand
TGGCGACGCGAAGCCGCCGCGAGCGCCGAACCGGAAGAGCGCGGCCCCGCCGGATCCCCCCTCAGAGCTCCGCCCCACCCCCGCCAGCCCGCATCACACTTCTAAAAACCAGCAATTCACAAAGCATTCCTTTCTGTTCAGAAACAGCACGATATTTATTTAACATCTTTATATATTTATATATATATATAATTTTTTTCTGCATTGCAGATTGTGTCGAGTTTTATACATCTCTATTTACAATGATTTAAAATAATTATATTTCTTCTCTGGCAGGTATTTACAAAGTCAATAGTAACTACATTTCACATTTCAACAAGTCAACAGCATGAACCAGCTCAGTAAGACAGTTAAGATAATGGCTTACATGCACCAATAACATGATCTTCAATACGTGCCTTCTTCAGGACTAAGGATGAAGATTTTCCCTGGTCCCCAGGTTAAAGGACATCATACAGCAGAGGTCACGGTTATCAAAAACCTGTTTGATTTAGTCCTTCACCAGTACCGAATCGCAAACGTCTGGGGTTCATACCAGCAAGCAGGGCTATGCTGGTCAAGAGGGGCTCACACCACCAATCCATGTCCTTTTGCCCAGCCTGTGTGCCCACAAGAAGTGGGCTACGTGCTGCTTACGCTCCTTCTATCAGATTACATAATGCTAAAGTAGTAAAAATCCTCAGAAACCTTAGTTCAGAGAAACAAACCTGGTATGACGAAAAAAGTAAGAAAATAATCTTTTAACCCTTGCAGAATGTTTCTTTTTGCTAGTAAAACAGAGTTATGTTTCTGTATTCTTATAAGGACAAAAACAGACCAAAAAACTCATTGTCAAGTACAGGAATTACAAATTTAAAAAAATGCAGCATGGGGTATATATCAATTTAGTTGCTGGGGGTCTTTTAATAGCAAATAAAAGCTACCATAGTAAATCTAAAATGTATTAAGAGTAGCTGATTATTAAAAATCTTTATTAGCTTTTTCCTGGAATCTTCAATATGAAAAAAGTGTTAGATGACTCTGTTTTATTTAATCATATGGTATTTGTCCATAAATAACCAGCTAGTAACATCCACCCCTGAAGTATGTACTATGTGCAAGAAAACAGAAGTCTTGTTTCAAAGTAATCATTGAACATTGACACACACACACACACACATACACACCACACACCCCAGTACTAGGAATCTATTAATACTTTGACATGTTGATTTATCCTGAGTGATTGTTAACTCACATCTACTGTATACTTGAAGCCACAAAGTTTTTACTACTTGCATTTTTCATAAACTAATAACATGAAATTCTAGCACAACAACAGTAACTGTCTGAACAGAAAGAACAGTGTCAATAGCCAGTAGTTCTGTTACTCCCAAGTACTTGTTTTAGAACTAAAGGTAAAAGGTTGTTCTACTTTTTCTGTTTTGTGATCAGTTCTGGGGAGGATGAGGACCCAAACACATAGGATTCACTACTGATTTGTAAGGAAGTTTCCATGACAAAGCACCATAGAGACACTTTACCAGCAGATACTTGTAAACTGAAATCTCCCCAACCATTTTACCCTCTAAAATCAAAACCTGTGAGAATCCAAGACCACATTTTAAAGCAATTTAAATTTTGACTCCTGAATAGATTATCAATCACTCATTAAAAAGTTGCATCAGAATGCAAAGGTAGTCTTCTCTAAAGACTACCTTAAATCTTACAGACTGTAAAACACTGGGAGCTCACAACCAAGTAGCTGGTCAATAAAACTTGATCTCATCACTCTGCTCATCATGCACAAGCTAAAATGTAGGGACATGTTTTACTGTACAGATGCAAGGCTTTAATATACATCTGTTCCCATCAACAGCTCCTCATAGGAAAACCTTAGTAATCCTTTATGACAGAAGGGACAATTTATGGACCCATTTTAAATTCAGTTGGTCCCTCAGATACTACCTTTGGTAAAATCTGATGAACACAGTTTAAAAAAAATTCAGGAAGAGGTATAGACTAGGGAAAAATAAGTAAAAGATGGAAGCAAAAATTGTTTGGTTTTTTTTTTTTTCATTTAATCTCAAATACAGATGATTAAAATGGGATAGGTTTTTACTAAATCCTTTCCTTGAAGCTGTAAGGTACCCTTAAGACTTGCACAGCTTACTTCTAAACTTTTAATATCACAGGCCTTGACACTTGACAAACTTAACTAGGCAAGTTTATCTAAAATGGTTGGCTGTTGTTTTAAAATCTTGTTCCAAGATTTATTTAAAATAAAGTCTCATAATGACTGTGGAAAACCTGGTAAGTATCAGTCTTGCAAAATCTTACTTATTGTTTTCAGGAACAAACCAAGCTGCTCACAGCTCACCATCATCTTCCACCACTGTGGAAGAGGCAGGCAGGTATTCTGTCTCTTCAGCTGGTTATGACATAGAAATTTTGACAGACTGATACATGTATTCACTAACACAACACCCATGTCATGATTTACTACCCTGAATCACCTACAGAAAAGCTTTCAACAGCAAAGTTTATCCAAATGCCAGTGAGGAAAAAATAAAAAAATGAACAGCGATTAAGGCCCATATGCTAGAAAAAAAATAGCATTTAAAATACTAAAGAAAATATAAAATATTGAAAAATTATATAAATCAAGAATGTGATGCAAGTATAGAGGATCTGGCTTGTTTGCTTAGCATGCTTGAAAAGGAGCGATATTTTGCAACTTTAGTCCTGCAATTATCCTAAATAAGAAACTGAAATAAAAGAGGCACGTTTACTCTTCTGATGAAAACTATTCCTGTTATATAAATGCTTGTTACAAATGACACCTAGCTAATGGCTTTAATGTTATATTAAACATACCAAGGTAGCAGTATCTTTGGCAATGAGAGAATTTAAGGATGAGATTATTAGATCTACTAACATCAAAGTATTTTTGTTTTGTGTGCAGTACATACATTTCATTCAAACATATTCCATTATATTTTCCATACCTCCTCTAGGATTATGAGCACAGTACCTATACTTGTTCAGCTTGATTTTTGTGATTTTATTCAAAAAGTTATTATTGTTTCTCTCTTACTCTTCAAATTAATTTAAATTTGTAAGCCAAGATAAACAAAAATGTCTGGTTTGTGACCAAAGTTAAAACGCTGAACACTTAAAGGAGATAGCTATTGGTTCATGGTAAGATAGGACAAGTTCAAACTCTTAGGTTAAAATACAGCCATAGCATAGAATTATCTATTCCAAAATTAATTTTTCAAAATATAATTCTCTGAACATGTTATACATTAAATATTGAGGAAAATTTCCCTGGAGCTACTATTTTCCAAGAACACTAATAAAATTCATTAAAGAAGTAAAACAAACCACATAGTATCTGAAGACAAAAAGCAGAGTTGGGGTCACCTTACTGCAGAGTAGCTTTACCACCACAAAGATGCAGGATTCCCCCTTATCTTGAAAAATACGTTCCTATTTACATACAGTATACACACAGTTGAGGCAATTGATTGTCAACACGTGACAAATGTATGTACCTACTCACACACAAGTAAACCTCACATGGTGAGAAAAAACCCTGTCCCAGTAAACTCCAGTATTCATAAGTAGTGCAAATAAATACTTTGTCAGAAAACATCTTTTTTCTCACTATTTTGATGACTTTAATTATGTTAAAGCTAGCAGGAGTATGTTGGGAATACATTTAAGACCAACACACTTGCAAACTACAAATACTAGAGCTAATGCTTGCTGGCTGCAACATGATGTTCAGCATTACAGAATGAAGTATGCTGTTAAAAAACTTGAAATTCACATCAGAAAGGGTGTTCAAAGAAATCTGCACTTAAAATGGACAGTGATACAGAAGTATCCACTTTATGAAATTTTGCAGATGAAAACTAAAGGGATAATACAGCAATTTAAATGGTCATCTTGCAACATTAATTTTAACAGGTATTTTTACTTCATCACTTTGCTCTCTGCAGAATGAAAATATGATTCACCTTTCAAACACCTTTCAACCAAAAAGCTGCTCACAATAAAACCCTGAAAAGGATAATTAAGCTAGAGCTCACAATCCCAACATTTTGTATTTTCTTAAAATTACAAAGTCAAAAAAATGAGTTGCAAAATGGCAGCATACTGTGATGTGTATCAAGGAATATTTCATTTTTCCCTACTGAAGTATATGCACACATTGGAATACAGAATCTACCCTTTGTCACCTAAGAATTGCATGTATGTGCATGCATGCACACATATGGAGGGAAAAATCCTAGTGTTCTGCTTCTTGTCCTTTTATAATGCTGCAGTTGCACTCAAACAGTGTAGAAATCTAAATCTAGTGCCTCAAGTACCAAATGTTCTAAAAGAAGAGACAGCAGAGGGAATTTAGGATAAGGAGGTTTGATTTAAGTCTAAACATTTGTCACAGGTGTCAGAATATCTAATAAGTATGTCTTGTACTTTGTTTAGTATTTAGCATACATAATCAGAAACCCAGCAGCAGATTATTCCCTCCACCCATATCCCAGACACTACTAATTTTATTTCTGCCACAGTACTTTGGCATGTGCTGAACATGGTGTATGAAGATTTGCTATGATCTTGACACACCTTAGCATAGTCTGAGACGTGTCTAGAAGCAGTAATGATAAACATGATACACAGCACTGCAGAGCCTGCTACTACAGCTGGTTTGGAGATACTTGTGATGACTTGATTTGTAAGGTAAATGTTCAACAGTACTTGGCTGAAAAACAACAAAACCAGCTCCCACAACTGAAACACTGCACTAAAAGGGTAATTTTTGAGAAGTCATAGATGTACCACAGCAGCACATAGAAAACGTTTGTTTTACAGGGATAAATTTGAAAAAACTCTATAAAAAGTGTAATGGAGTAGGTATATATACACAAGAACAAACCAAAATGCAATGAATGAAACCATAACAAAAGGCACATGATCAAAATGAGAAGTATAAAAACATTTTTAAAGGTAGTTTGACTAAGGTTTTTGCCAATTTGAATTTACACATGTACATTTGACTTCCCTATCTGAAGCCAGTGAAGCTGTCTCACTTTCCTGAAATAGTTTTCATAGTGTGGGACTCCCCTAAAAAAATCAGCTTTTAAGAAAAGGTTGTAAAATTTGACCTGATGCCAATTTAAGTGTCTCAAAACTTCTGGAGGAATGCATCTAATGGCAAACGCAGAAAGTAGAGAATGTTGCTAATAAACTTTTAAAAATACTAAAATTAAGTAATTCTTAGAAAATTGCTGACACTCCTGACTTTTTCTTTCCCAAATATTTAAGTAAATTTCCTTTTTGGTAGTCTCTGCAAAGTATAAACTTGGTACTTCCAGTCATTACTTACCAATTGTCTCCACTAGGAAAGTTTTATTTTATAAAGAAGAGTTTAACAATATACAGATTTTGACATTTTTACAGAAAAGCCTTGTAGCTTCATCTCAGCTTTGCCTTAGCTTTATCTGTGCATGACTGGTGGTCCTTAAAAATTAATTTCCATTTAGAAACTGTCAGGTTTTCCTTCTGATGAGTCTATTTACTCTTTACCTGAATTTCTACACCAGACACCACTAAATTCACTTTATGAAAGTATGATATGAAGACTAGGCTACCAAAGTGACTCATCAAACTACAAAAAAGCCTTCAAATATTTTAATGAATTTTAATGTAAATTTGGGGAAAAAAAAATCTAATTGAAATAAAGTTTAAAAAAAAATCCCTACCACAATCAACTATCAGCAATACCACACCAGGTCATTCATTGTTCTAAATATCTTAAAGAGTATTATTCAAAGAGAGCCTGCTGTTTGTAACTGCTTACATTTACCCTTCACAGTGTCAGTGAAACCTAAGTGCCCACATAAAAATCGTAACTCTTTCCTGTGGGTTTACAGTTTGTAAACTTCCAGGACATCACACAGGACTTAAGCAGAGAGGATGAACTTTCCCCTTTTCTATCAATCCAAAAAGAGATACAGAGAGATGGAGAGAGAATGCCAAACATTCTCCAGTGTAACCAGAAATGTGCTTCTAAGCAGTGTCCTCCAACAGAAGTACCAGCCAGTGCCCAGCCACCAGTCATATACATTCAAGGCTTGGCTCAATGGCACGAGTTCTGCATTTTCTAGAGTAGGGCCAATCCACAAAAACAGGAGTTAAAAAAACTGAAAAGATTATATATACCAAGGCAATGAAGTGTGATCCTTCTGGGGCAAAAAAGAAGAACTGTCAGAACCCCTTTGCACAAACAGCATTGCTGGAAAAGCATTTCACATTGAAGCTTCAGTGTTTCTAGCAAACTATTGTCTCTATCCCTGAGACAGCACCTTGAGAATATGGTCTGTCCACACTGCAGGATTCCTCAAATGACTCCATCATTGAATTCAGGGACATTGAGAAAGCAGCTGAAAGGGGTGGGGGTGTCCCAACAGCCATAATACAAAAGACAGCAGCCTGAGAAATACTCTTTACCCGAATACACCTTTCAATACGGTGATCAGCACCTCACAACAACAGCAACGACAAAAAGGAAGCAGAGCTAGCCATTATTTCCTGGGGAAGTAGTATTTCCTTCCCACTTACAAACCAAATTGCTTTAACAGCATGGTGGTGTCTAACTTTTAGTCTAAATGCAGAATGACCCTGTGTCCTGGAGGGGAAGACATGTAACATTACAAATGGCTACAACGCCATTAGAAGTGCATTGTAACCTACATTATCAACCTAGAATCCTCTCTCCGAGGGAAAACAGCTTCTTAATATGCATGTCTCAGCTGCTGAACATCAAAAGCTTCTGGGATGAGAGACTGGGAGCAGTCAAGAAAAAACTACCCTCATTTTAATGAAAAAAGTGCTGTAGGCAGCCAGGAGCAGCAATGACAATCCCCTCCCCAGAATTGATTGCACCGACTCAGAGAGGTCCGAAGTCACACTAGAATCTCTGAGGCACTCCTGGTTCTGAGAAAGACAAGTCAGGATCCAGTAGTCTTTGCAGTACTGTAGACCGAGAAAACAAACCCGTTTCTATTTCTTAACAAAGCCAAAGCATCATCTCATAGGGATCACATTCACCATTTCCGCCGGTGTCTCCAGTCTCACAGTGTTGAAATGGGACTGATCAGCCTACGATGGATTGCACATCACCCAAGGAGAAAGGAAGGCATGGAAAAAGGCATACAGTACATTATATACTGCTTCACAACCATGTTTACAAGGGGGAAGGAGGATGAAGTGAGGGAAGAATTATTGCTGTTTCAGTAATACAGAATGATAGCTAAATCAAATCAAATGAGATCACAACAGTCAGTATTTTCACACTGTGGGATGATGGTTCACGTTGCTTGAGGATGAACTTGCCAGGGATTAAGGGGGAAGAGGGAATACTAAGGAAGGGAGTCAAAGTTACACCTGGGATATCAGCTGCATATTGAAACTTGGAGATCGAGACTGCTTGGTTAGGGGAGCTCCTGGGGAAAGGAGATCTTTACCTTCCCCAGCTTGGCCTAGCCGGTCCTCCTGTAGGCTGATAGTTGAAAACCGATTGGTGTTGCCAGCTGCTAGACTGGTAAAACCCTCTGTACCAGCTCCAACACTGGAGCCTGCTTGACTGCCATTCACATAGTCAAATGATTTACTGGAGGAAGCACTGGCGGTCCTGATCAGGCCCAAACTGTTGGCTTTTGGCACCACCTGCCCAGCAGGCAGGCTGAGGTGTTTCTTCGTAGGTGTCATCTCAATTATATCTCCATCCAGGTCAGAGGATTGGTGGGTGTACTGCTTTCGAGCTACTGAATCTTGAGGGCTTTCATTGGATTTTGCTGCAGAAGAGGTTTCTTTCTCCTTAGTGGAACGCCCACTTGCTGTTTTCCTTAAGCTGCCCTTCTGGGATACAGAGGATAGAGGCTTGGTCCCAGCTGGCTGGCTGCTGAGGGAAGCTCCTGAAGAAAACCCTTCATCGGCATCATTAAGGTTCACAGACTCTTCTCTTCCATTTACACCTTCAGTATCTATTAAGAAAAAAAGAAGCAACGAAAAAACACCCAAACCAATCAGAAAACATAGAATGCATTCAAGTTATATTTGAAGACAAAGACGTGCACAGAATGTCAAAACAAACCTCATTTGCTAATCCACTTGGATTCCACTTGCTTAATTTTTTTTTAAGCAATTTTCCTGCCATATTTAGTAGAACAACAGAGTCTAACAGTAAGTGCTCCCTGAGCTTGACTGGCCTTTCATCTAGAATTACTTTTATCAGTCAGAATATTGGTCCCAAACTTTGTCTATAAACAAGAATTAGGCCCCATTTGGTTAATTTGTTTTAGCTCGGTCTGCAGATACTGCTGCCCATTCTCCTACTACATGCCATTAAAATAAAAACATACCAAAACAAACCCACTACCCTTTCAGGCTATTTTTATCCTATTTTGAGGCAAAATCTAAGGATCTCTTCCAGTTAGGGCAAGCTACGGTGAATACTCAGTAAGCTTCAGAATTAGGCTACTTCTTAGGTTAGCAATCACAAGGTTCCAATAGAGGTAGAAGGCTTCTCTTGTGTGCAGCTGGCACTTTGAACAATGTGTTCTTATTTTCCATTGGAGATTAACCTAATTCTTAGTTCTCTCTTCTCCAAAATTCAGTCCTCCCTGAATTTACAGCAATTCCATCTAGATGCTTCTACTATATTTGCTTTTATCTCAACATCTACATTTTTCAGAGAAAAAAAATTCTCTTGCATTCAGAGAAATTAAATCTCCAAAACACTTTAGGTTACAGAAAAGGCACTGTGCTTTTGACTGGAATCTCAAAGAGAAAATAAAAGCATTACAATATTATTTCTCAAATCCTTATTTTTAGGCCTATAATATGATTAGGGCTGCACACAAATACTTTTTTTCTTTTAATCTTATTCCAGTCTTTTTTCAAGCTCCAAGTTCTCAGAAGAAGTTATTGTTTTAGTAACAAACTGAGCAGCTTCAAATTTTAAAACTTAAAATGGAGCTACAGTTTTTGCACCATTTATCTCATTTCAATGAGTAAAAGGCATACATTTTCACTATGTTAGCAAAAAAGAAGTCACTCAGGCTATAGGAATTTTGCTTTTCTTTGTAAAAGCTGTAGAGTCTGATTATTTGGAAGAAATACAGATCCAGCCCAGCTAAAGGCGCTGTGGTGCTCTACTGTTAAGATTGTTCAACCCAGCTTGCCACCAAACAAATATGGTTAAATCTTTTTTGTGGAATAGGAAAAACATGGTGGCAACTATCTGAGAGAGTCTAACATTTGAGTGGAAGCTCATCCTCTCATGCTGAGTGTTAGCTAAGGAACATTTTACATCGTGGCAAACAGAACAGACAGAAAGCTTTTGTTGCCGTCTTTGTGTAGCAGGAACCCAGTCTGATCCAATTTCACGTTTCTAAGGTGTAATGCAAACCCAAAACTTTACAGGAATATTTCATTACTCTGCTCCACATTTACTACTTCTTTTCAGGAAATTTTGCCTTGGAATGACCATTACTATGTATCAGCTTACAAAAGATAGTTAGACATCTCCGAAACAGACCACTCTCAGCCTCTCTCAAAACAGCACAATGAGAGATGATTCTGTAGTTTCAAGAGTTGCATTTGACTCATTAGCCTCCCAGAAGCAGAAAAGTAATATAGTTCACATTACTGCAGTCTTCCTTCCTTGGTTAAGCCTTTTGCCTTAGAAAAAGAAGCTCCTTAGGTTCCCAGAGCAATTATTAAAATGAAGGGTGCATTACTTGCTTTAACTTCCCGTAACCATATTTAAAATTCATGGACTTCCCTCACTTCCTGATCACCCTGTTTGGTCAACTAGACCTTCCTCTTCTTGACACATACATGTCTTTTCTTACACTAAATAGTGATATATTTTATCTACAATCCACATTGACATTCCCCCCTCCAACCTTCCCACACACAATAAAAATCAGACATTACTGGAACATACCAAAAGCAAGACCATTTTTTCAATTAACCAACATTTATGTTTCTTTATATAACCATGCAAAGCTGGATGAAAGCGTGTTCAGTTACAAGCAGCAAGAGAAGCAGCTGAAGCCCCCTCTCAAGCCCTTCTTATTCAACAGAAAGATGTGGAACTCATAAGAAGGTATCTCCAGACAACACTGCTAAGGGTTTTATTACAAGAACATCAGTTCCAGTTTTCAAAGTTTATGTTAAAACATTGCTGAGTAACAGGATGCTGAAGCAAATGTCCTATTCAGGGACAGTGAAACAGAGTAGTTATATTGAAAAAGGGGCATTTTATGCACAGGATTTAAAGATAAGGCTGAGAGGGGTTGTTGCAAGCTTTTGGATGCTGCAACTATACAGAGGCCCAAGCTGCGCGGCAGTGCTCAAAAATGAAGAAGATAGAGAAGATAACATGCAAGAGAGTTTCTATCTAATCAGACCCACATACCTACAGAAATTCCCAATGGGATTAAAATAATTAAGCAAACATTCTTTTCCTAATACACCTTATTTTTTCTCTGAAAACTGCCCAAGGAAATAATAAAAAATGTTTGAGTCATTAGATACTCTGAGAAGGAAAACAGGATGATGTAACAACAAAGTTTTCTCTTTCTTTTTTTTTTGTTTGTTTGTTTGTGTTCCAATAGACCAATAATTTTTTTTCAAAAGGAAACAAAACCTAAAAATCTACTCTCTTCCAAATACTCATTTTTTAAGGCCAAAAGAGAAAGAGACAGTGCAACCCAACAGAAATCATATCCATTGCACTACAATGTGTATTCAGGACTCTCACTGTTCCTTATCAGAATAAATCCTGAAATAATTTGCTATTTGTGCATATACACAACTAGTACTTTAGATACAGACTCAGTGTTCTCCACTGATCCAAAACAGTACACATAACCTCAGCTGCAAGCACCTTGTACTTTGTACTGCATTAATGAGTCACTCAAAATCTTGTCTTTTTCTACTTAAGGGGTCAAAACACTGATCTGAAGAAGGGGTTTTATACATCTTTTTAAAATTACTTTTAGCATGTTTATCCTTCCTATACCTGAAGTTTCAAAGTTGCTAGAAGTGATCAGTCTCTCCTTGTGCTGTTTGACATCAAACTGGTATTTATAAGAGGGAATTTTCTGGTTGAAGCTTTCTGTGAAAGCAGCGTCAGAAAATGAAGAGACCCCTGGATATACACCACAATTTTATGTTGATAATCAAAACAAACTCCTTTCCTTGGCCTTCTGCCAGATGCTATCAGCTGGAGAACTCAGTTTGATCAAGAATGCTAATACATTGCTAATGTTACAGAAGTAAATGGTATTCAATGCATTTGTATTGAAGCAAAGAATGTGGAGTGATGCCTTTTCCAGTAATATGCCAAATTATATCAATGGCTTCAAACAAGACTAAAATGCATCATCTTTATCAACTTCTCTTCCCACTGCCTGCCTGTCCCAGAAGGTTCTCTGCAGTTCAGGACTTCTCTATATCCTTCAGGTCATGCACATGCAAAGAGGTATAAAACAGAGTAAGATCAAGTGAAAAGCGAATTTAAGGTAAGACAGGATCATTTACTGAGCATGCTCAAATTCATAATGCACCAAGGAGACTAGAAACCTACACTAAATATTTTTATGCCACTCTCTTCTACAGAAGCATGAGATCTTAACTATTGTTTGATAGCAACTTTAAGTGTAACGCTTCTGTGATAACACTACATTTAAGTCTCCAAATTCTCCAGATTATTGTTTTCCCGAAGAACAAATCTGAAGAACAAACGTAGCTCATGTCTGAATGTGCAAATAAATCTCATTTGTGATCAACTAATGTCCTTATGGAGGCTGGAAACACCAAAGGAATGTTCACAGAGAGAAGAAGACTTAAGATAGGAGAGAACTTGAAAATATGTTCAGCTAAATCTGTAAGAAATTAATTCTCGTCTCTGAGGAGAAATCATGATTCAAGTTCAGTAAGTGAAACTATTTCTTTCATCAAGGAAATCATCTTTACGCAAAAGTAGATGAACTTAAGTAAAATAAAATTCTACCACCTACTCTATCTGCTATTCTTGGCTGCCAAGCAGACCTCTGAAGCCCTACGGCATTTGTGTGGACAGCGTGACTGAGAAAGAAAGCAGTAATTGTTTCTAAAGTTTTTAGAAACATGACAACCTCGTTTCTTCCTGAAAACACAAGCACTTTTTTAGTGCTTGTAGAGCAGCCAGCTCTAAATGAGTTGTACATATATGAATTTTCAATTAAAGGACGACTGACATAAAACATCAGTAATTGTATACCTCTTTTAGATAGGCTTGACTTTTAGTGGCAACAGGAAACTTCATTCAAAATTTAAAAACTGCAGACTAACAAGACACTATTTTAACTAAAATGGAGCCAAATCCCTTTATACTCTGTACGGTGTTCTTCTCAGGACTAGATTCATGTCCATCTGGTGCATATCTTTTCTTCTTAATATCAGATTAAACATGCTCAGTAATAGAAAGTTTCCAAGCAATCCCAAAGCTCTTGGATATTACCCCTGTCTTTTTCTTTTTTGTTTTTTTGTGCCATGCCAAGCAGTGTTTCACCACACAGATGCAAGCCCCAGGCCAGCCCACATGATAACAAAAGGTAGTTCCTGACCTGATGTTAGGTATATGGGGGATGTGTGTATTGCAAAGAAAGCTAATACACCCTGGGATAGCGGAAACACACACTAGAATGGAAAGAAGTTCTGCTTGGGGATAGGGAGCCAGGATCCTCCTCCAGCAACTGCCTCACTGACTTCTGCCTCCTCATCTCTGTCCTACCCTCTGTTGTGGCTGCTGCCAAGGTGGGCTCCGGGAAGCCATGCTCAGGGGTCCTGCGCATCAGCACCTCCCCCTCTTGCTCACGTTTGATCCCTAGGTCTGTGGAGCCGTGTTGGATCGGTGAGCCAGGAATGCTTGAGTCAGCCTCGATTGAGAAGTCAAAGCCATCTGGGATTCAACACATAACATTTTAGTGCTTTTCTATTCCTTCCTTGGCATTCCAACCCAGGCAGGGAAAATAGAAAGTTTATGCGGACATAGAACAAACACAAAACACTACCCATGCTCAGTTAAAAGTGTTCAGAACATCCACAGAAAGGGACAGGTGGGCTGTACTGTAGACCAGAGACCAGCAATGAATATAATGGCTGAATATAACTACAGTGAAGACAAACATGATGCAGAGTCCTGAAAACAGGAGACAGCTACTTTTGGTCCTGGACATCCTGATTCAGCTGAAGACCAGAGGTCATCAAATCCTTTTGCACGTGACCAAGAAGAATAATGAAAAATAAAAGGGGAAAGAAATGCACCACAGGAAAATGTGTAATTCCTGTTATCAGACTTTTTACACTCAGTTGATTCTTATGTTATTCTCCTTTTTACCTACATTGATTTATGCAGCTTTTTTAAACTAATGTTTTATACATGAAGTAACAAAGCTTTAAAAGTAGACAAAGCGATTTCAAAGCAAGTTTTTTGCTACACCTACATTGAAGATGTCATCACATCAAGGCAAAGATCACTACTTTTTTTTTTCTTCCTACAGTCAAGCACGCTTCCATACGATGCAAGTACTCACTGAGGGAAGACTAATTCAAAACTATCCAAACCTATTTTATAGCCCCCCAATAAACTGGGTCATATGATGGGAGGTGTGATCAGTTTTTCCCTCTCCCACTGCCATCAGTAGCTTTAGGCAGCTGGAATCCTATTAAGGTCTAGATGCTAGCATTCATTCCCTGAGCTATTTATGATGGGAGGCAGTTTGTTTTTAGTGCAGATTATAAAAGAACTCAAATTCAAGCCACACTTTACCCCTACAATTTCATACTTTGTTACATGGAGAAAAAATAAGTCTTATTAAACATTTTCCAGTTTCTCCATTTCCTCATCTACCTCACAGTTTATCACAAAGCCAAAACTAACACCCAAAATATTCATGTTCCTGCAGTGCTCTGAAGACATAAAATATTATATACTATTATGGAGTATCACTTCCAAAAACAAACAAACAAAAAAGCCCCCCTAACGTTCTGTGAACATTCAAACTCAGAAGCCAGATTACAGTGATGATGATGATTACAGTACACTGCAATATGTGCTCCTGGCAGAGAAAGCTCACCTTCTCTCCTCCAGCGATGGCGACGGATAGAAGCCGTTGTAATAGCACTCCGAGAAATTCTTGGAACTGTTGGAGTAACTTCTACTTTCAGTACCTTCTGGCCTTCTTGTGATGCATCAGGAGCATCAAAAGGCAGCGAGTTCTTCATAGCATTTGCAACCTAAGACAAAAGTAAGATGCTGTACTATTACTGTCCTTGACTGCACTAATGGCAATATTGGATCTCTTGCTGAATACAGAAAGAACAAGCAAGAATTGGCAATTGTGCCAGATTTCCCTCAAGATGAATGACCCCACGCCCAAGATTCAAAGTTGATTATATGGAAAAGCTCATCACAAACCTATTCTCAAAACCAGAGTTAATTTGCTCCATTTTTCTGAGGTAATTTATTTTGTTCTATCTTTGCCATCTGTAGTGACAGATGTTAACAACATATACAGGAAGGCCTCCATCCAACAGAGACTGCAATACGACAAAGCAAATACCATTTATGTTTTATGACAAGAGTGTCAGTAAAAATAAGTCACAGCCCAGGCCAATGCAAACAGCCAGTGGCTTTGTGCACAGGAGGACAGGGCTGATTTCCACCACACCTTTCCCCATACCACTCCCCACTTCTCCCTAAAAACAACTTTAACAGAACCTAACCAAAGGGATTAGACCGCAGGATTATTTAAGAAAAAAATAAATGAATTGCAACCTAAGCAATGAGCATCAAGTTTTAAAATACACTCATCTTTATTAAACCTGTTTTTTTATTGTAATAGTCTATTATAAAGTCAGAAGTTATGTTTTGCAGCTTTGAGGAGAACAAGTACTTCTTTTGGCTTTGATGTTTTAATTGCTTCTGTAAGTTTCCCATAAAATGCCTTTGGGATTAGAGGTTTACTTTAAAAAAGACAAAAACAACTTTCAGTAATGTTTCTTACTTTACAAGTAAATTGTTCAACAAAAGTGAACTTGTGTACCAGCTCCAGAAAAGCGAACTGGTTCTCTATGGCATGTGCAATATTCAACAATAACAAAGCTGATGCACACCAAGTATTACTTAAAGCTCCAAAAGCCCCCCAAAACCACAATCCATAAAATGAACACATCTTGATTTTCCAAAATCTTCTACCCACTGGAGTTGCTATATCTTTTGAATAGATACCCTTGCCAGTATATATAAAAAAAAAAACAACCTAAAAATTCATAGCAAAAGACTCCTGCACCGTGACCAGAATCGTGACAGAGCATTTCTGCTTGTTGAACCTTTTAACAGCTGGCCCTTTCTAGCAGCACAAACTGTACTTCTGGGGACTGAAGAAAACCATATGGAGATAAAAGTCAATGCCACAGCAAATCTCTGAAACAATCTAAACAGCCAGTCTGAATGAGTCACAGTCCTTGTCTGACAAAAACACCCTCAAAACCATGATCTTTCAGGATGCAAAAACACTTGCTCACGATCTCTAATCCAGCACTGAAAGGCAGGAAAACAAACACACAGCACAATTCAGATTTGGCAGGCCAAGTCTGCAGCTATCAATGACAAAGGAAGGTTGGTTTCAGGCCAGACGTCCACTCTTGCCTACCAGAAAAAAGTTCTAAGGAAAGAACATTCACTAAGAGCAGTAAGTGCATCAATAAAATACATTGGATAAAGCTGCTGTCACAACAGGGACTTGCTGATCCATGGTTCCTGTGCACTGAACTTGGAAAGCCTGTGTGTCTCTGCTCAGAAGACTGGGATTTCTGTCTGAGAAACACGCAGAACTCTTTGTTTAGAGGAAAAGACTGACTGGAACTGGTCTGCTCCCCAGGTCCAAGGTGACACTTGGTGATTAATTTGTCTCTGTAGAAACTCTCAGGTTTCCTGACCACTTACCAGTGTTTCTTAAGAGAAATACTTTTCTTTAACCAGAAAAAAGCCTTTCCCTTGTGATACTTCCTGCCCTTTCCACCGTAGTCTCTGCATAAGAGTGACAGAAGATCACTTCTACATTACACATATTTCATTGCTTTCTGATGCTGTTTTTCCATTTGGGTTTTTTTAAGCCTAATTTTCTTCTACAGGCAAAAAAACCCTATGTAAATAAGAGCATGGATCTACTAAATGGTCAAAAATGTTTCTCTAAGAAACAAACACAGAGGTCATGATGTTCCTCATTGTAATGATGACTGATGGTATTCCCATAATTACACAAATAGGTACTTGAATACAGGTATCTAAAAATAATTCTAATGTGGAGGTTTGCCTGAATATTAAATAGACTTCAAAGAATTTGCTGCTCTTCAGAAATCCTAGGCAGAAGCTGAACTTAGCAACTTATCTGTGAAGCATCCCAGATGATATTTATTTGGTGCTAGTAGTTTTAGGTTTAAAATACACAAGTTTATAATGCTGTTAAATTATACACATGTCCTGAAGAATTCAAGGAGAGTAAAAGGCTCCAATCTTTGAAGGTCAAATCGCTTGAATATAGCATTAGGGCAAAGACATACACGTAATTTTTTTTAATAAATGGTCAACTGCTTCAAGTTACCTTTAAAAAATGTTAGTAAAACAAGACAGGAAGCAGGCAACGATCAGAGTATTAAAAAAAACCTCCTCCAATAGGCCTGCATGGATATACAGGAAAAATCTGAAAACCAGGAAAGGGTAAAAATTGGTGATGTCATGATGTCACCAAACAATGAGATGGAGAATCAATAGGAGCTTTGGAATAAAAACCAAAGACATTCTAGAAGATTCTTACAACTAGAAGTAATCTGTAAGGACAAATTGATTAAAAATGAACAATGAAACTAAAAATTGTCATATCATCAAGTTCCAGATCCTCCTACACACTTTGTAAATGTAGTAGTTTGATAGGATGGCCCAATTCAGCAGGTTCAATATTTAATTTAAAACTTTCAATCTGATGGAGTGATGAGTCATTTCCAAAAGGAACCAACTATTATAATAATTCAATGGATAGCAGGCATTTTTAATGCAGCAGTGTCAGAAAGCCTGTAGATAAATTTTACAGCCAATATTAATACATTTGGAGAATAATTTTATGCAATTTAGTTCAGAAAAGAGTGATCTCAGATTGCCACATAAAAAGATTTTGCCAACCAATCTGCTCCTTCATCAGTTACGTAAAAAGCAGTGACATTTTACTGCTGTTAGTTCAGAGGAGGACTAAAGGCTTCTAGCCACAGTTCTGATGCAGAAATTGAAACGGCAATCTAATTTACTCCATTGTCCTTAATTTTCCCTCTTCTTTTGATTCTCATTCCTACATCTGACAAAAATTTCTCCTTTCTCTTTTTCAACCTTCTCATCCTTCTCAAACACACCCACCTGCATCCAGCCCAGTTTCACCACTTTCTCCATTTATCTTCTTTCTTTTCATGACTGGAACAGCAAATACAGTGAAAACGGAAAAAAATCCCCATCTCAATCAAAACTAATCCATTTCATTGCTGTTCCTCCAAACAAGGTAAAGATTAAGATCTGTGCAACTTTTATTAAACAAAATCTGGCATTGACTCTAGGATTGGAGCTCCTTTTCACTTTCAGCTGTATCCTGCTGTTGCTTTCTCTACTTTGTTACCAGTTAAAATCCACAGCTTATTCTCAACCCTGATGAAGGTTTAGAAGCAAAAAAACCACTTTTTTGCAACCAATGCCCCATAACATACAACTATTCAGTTAAGCTTCTTTGAACCACTCATCAGCAGCTTATGTCAAAACTACATAAAGATTTGAGCCAAGTGTAATATATAAGTAAAATCCTAGCTTTCAGTCTCAATGAGTCCAAGAAGATCCCAACACCCTGGGTTAATACTCAGCAGAGAAAGTATGGTATAAATAGTTATGCTGCAAACACCAGCTGTTAACAAATCACTGGCATTCGATAGTGCAGTGAATGGACACAAAAGCTTTCATTACCAGTCCACTTCAGAAACACATCCATACTCCTCTTAACCAAGCCCATAAATTACAATGGATTGTTTCTTACCAGCAGGGGCTGTGAGTAGAGTTCAAGCTGTGCTCGGTAAATTATGTCCTCCAATACCTCCTGGCCAAGCTCCCACTGACCATTATATCTAAAAAGTAAAGACAGACATTTATCTTCCACATCTTATGAAAACAAACTTGTCCTTTTTTCTGCCCAAATCCACTTTGCATGTCTCAGCTTATGTAGCAAATTCATCAACTGTATGTACACCACAGTGTACATTCACTTCTTTTAACACTACAATGTATTTTATTACCTTGATGGTGTAACAAGAAAGCTGTTCCAAACAAGACAAAATTGAGGCCATAATCAAGACAAAATTTTTAAAAATGGGGTCAATATGCAAATGTTAGTGCTACTTAGCAGAACTGAATTTGCACCAGAAATGTATTTTTGCTACATCAGATGCTACTGACATTTAAGAGGTCTGCATTTCATCAGTTTATCTTGGCATCCAAGCTCATTAAGCTTGTGAACAGAAGGTATCTGTGGTAGTGGCAAGGTGGAAAAAGCTGAAACTAGAAGCCTAACTCTCTTCAGCACCTACTGCTGGCCCTTCATCACCCAATTCAGTGCTGACAAAAATATTTTCAAATTATCTATTGGCTGAATAAGCAAGTATGGGAAATACACTAATCGAGTACAAACTTGTGGTGTGGGTCTAACTACTTTTTTCAATGATAAAACAAGTGGCATTTATGCTTTAAATAATGTAAAAACAGACCTTTCTCTTTAAGTAAGAAAACCCTGTCAGACTTACATGGCATAATAGACACCAGTGAGCAGCTGCACCATGAAGTCAGGGTCTAACACCACTCTACCACAGTGTTCTTTCCAGCGTTTCTCATGCTGCCGTGGAAATCCACTCACACATAGCCTAAAAACAACACCATTATGAGGAAATATTAACTCCACAAAGACTACAAATGTCTTTATATCACAGATTTTAGTTACTTCAAAATTTATTATTTAAAATATAAATACACAACACAGGACACTCTTATGTTGCATTCCTGATCATTAGAGCAGTTTTGTAGCAGTGCCTTGATATGCAGCTCACTGATAGTCCAGTGTACTCCCATGTAGCCAATAACTGTTTTCCTCAAATCATAACCAGCTTCTAAAGAACAAAGGTGGCAAGATGTTTACTACCAGCCAGGAGACTCTCCCTAAAATTCAGTAACTGAAACCAATTTTCTGAAGGAAACATTTCAGTGGTACAGAAGAGAAGTATGTCACCTCCCATCTAATATACGATGACAGCATGCAGTCACCTTCTACCTAAAGTCAGATAACACACCTACTATAGTCTTGAGAACTGCTCTCAGCTGCCTTTTAAGAAATACTTCTGACCCTTGAAAAAGGGGCCTGCCTTCCCATATACTGCCTACATTAAAACCAGGATAATTTTTTATATCCTTATTGCATCGGTTTGCTATTATGAAAGCAACACATGGCCACTGATACATAGCAACTGTGGCACTGCAGCCAAAACAACAGAAATCCCTTGCACATAAAATGTTGTCTTGCTTCTCTACTCAAAGAACAGGTCTGATTTTCAGATGCAGGAAAATGAAACATATTTGGCAAATTTAGCATAGCCACAATTCAAATGAAAATGATGGAAGCATACCAAGAACCAATCACTCAAGTGAAAACGATGGAAGCATACCAAGAGTCAATCTATCCCCATCAGAAAGCACTTTACTGGATAATTATTTAAAAGCCTAGATGACCCTGAGGACTACTTCAAAGGCAAGTGTCTCACCTGGAACCCATCGTACAAAGTGACTGGTAAGAAGAAGCAGGCATGTAGACAATAGCTGAATTGTAGCACAGCATAAGAAAGCTCAGCACCTCAAATCTGAAAAGAGCAAAATCTTGCATTGTTTATATTCTTAATATTTCACTGAAATTTAACACAAGAAATCTACAATTCAGTCTCAAAAAGCACCCCACAGGAAGAAGTGTCAGAAGTAAACACACAAATCCTTTAATCCTCTTTCATTATAATTCACTAACTAGAAACAGGCTATCAAAGTTTCACTACAAACACGTAAATTTATCATTCTGAAAATCCTGAAAGCCATTAGCATATGCAGGAACTATGAGGGAAACAAGATATGGCATAATATTTAGACAGCTAGAGAAGTGGAAATGTCTACAATGCATTCAAAATTATTTTATCAGTTTTCCCAGTGCCGTCTTCAGACGCAGGTAAAGCAGGCAGTCATTAAACAGCAGGGCAATTTCTCTTCCTCCTGGTTCTGTCCACACAGCTCCATTCCCTTCTTCTGGTAGAAAAAGGAGTCACAGCCTCTGATCCAAAGCTGAATTTTGTTACACTTGCAGGAAAAATTGAATAGACAGCCATAAAACCAAAGATATTCTTTGCAGACACAGAAATGACAGAGAAGTTATTCTTCAAAATTAACTAGCAGAAGACCATACTAGGATGGAACAAAGAAAAAGAAAATGATACCTCAAGATTACTAAGGCTGTTCTCTAGATTTATTTCTGAGCACTTAATGTTGAGAAAGGACTGATCTCAAAATATTTTTGTTTTGTTTAAGGACTTGTCTCCCTAGTGAAGCACCTTTAATATTAAGAGTACATCCACCTACCGGTTCTGTGCTGTGAAGGTTTCTCTTTGAGGATGAAGATCACTGTAGACTACTCTGATAAGATCATGCTGACTTAACGCTCCTTCAGTTAAAGCCATGGATCCAATGGTAGAGGGCTAGAAGTAGGTGGTGGGAGAAGGAGGGAAGGAGGGGGGAGAAGTTAAGTTCTAAGTAAAAATTCCCCAGAAGCATTAAAACATCCAACTACCTAATGCAAAAGACACACTTATCTCGTGAGTTGTGAAAATGAAGATTACTCCAGAACACAGTAAATCTAAAAACATTACTTAGTTTCATTGTTATAAAATATACACATTTACAAATAATACAGCAGGTGAGAGCAATTTTCAACTTTGATTCTTACATATCCATGTACAGTAAGTTTGTCCTAATCACACAGACTTTTGTCCAGAAACAGCAGTGAAAGAAAAACACAATTCCAAGTTCTAACTGAACTAAGGAAGAGTTAGAAGGAAGACTACTTTTATGCTAGCATGTAAGAGGCAAAAAACCACAGGTGCAACTACAACATAACTAACCTCTATTAAAAATGGCGAAAGATTTTTTAACATTTATATTCTGTTCTTCTACAAATTCTATCGCATTCTATTACAGTAACTGCAAGCTACAGACATTACTGGAACACAATGCATCTAAAATGACCTGTGGCATCAAATGGATCCAGTTTCCATTCCTCTAATAGATCCAATTTTAACTTACCACAGCATCTCTCTTACCTCATGATATATTGAGGGTTTAGATAACGAAGGGATGGTGAAAGACAAAACTTTGTTGTTTCCATCTTTATCAGCAATTTCCTGCATTAAAAACAAAACCAGAACTCAAACAGAAGTAAGGAGATAGGAGATGATCCTGATCTGGTAAGACTGTTAACACTCCAAGGACTTTGTGCATTTGCAGAATACCAACAATATCAATATATATATTTAATAAGTGGGGACTCTATCACAAACTGCTCTGCAAAATTAGTGTGCAACACTTAAAAAAAAACCCTGCTGGCTCCTTGATGAGTGAGACTAAAGACACTGACAGAGTAGGGTTGATGAGTCACTTACTGACAATGGATAGTATTTCATAATAAATGCACCACAGAGAAAAGGTGAAATCAAGGGGACTGGCAAAATTTCCTCAGGAGGAAACACACACAATGTTTTCTTCAAAGGCTTTCAAACTGCTCAGATTTTGTAGTTGCTAGGCTACTACATAAGCAAACCCTGCAGCTTTTAAAGAAAATACACTAGGAGCAATTACATAAGACTACACTAAAAAGGAGTCTAAAATCTTGTCTTTGCACTTTGTACAGCAGATTTTCAAACAATAAACTCCAGTCATTCTAGTTTATGTAAAAGTTTGGTCCAAGGCAGCTCAGTACTTGTAGTAGGCTTCAAGGATTATAACAGGAGGATGGCTGACAGCATTTGTCAGAACACAGGAGATTTATTTATCCCTTTCACTTCCTAAGTATTCAGAAAATAACTTCATTTGCAGTATACGTGCAGAATAATATTAGCTTCATTAAAGATAAAAAATAGTGGAAGCCACTGTTCATATTGAGGTCTCTTTCTTTCTGAACACTGAGAGAATGGAGAAATTACTGTCCTTAAAAAATATGAATCACCAACATGACTTTCAAAAGAACTGCAGAACATTCATGGAAAAAAAAGGGAGAAAAGATAAATGTGCTACTTCAATCCAATAAACAGTACAAAAAATCAGTTTTCAGTGTTTTTTTCTATCGGAATAAATCTAAAACAACTACATCTTCCACTTGTTAGAGCTGATCTACAGACACATAACTAGAATACATTTTAAGAATCACAGTTTGGCTATTGTGTGTCTTATGTGTAGAAACACAACCCACAATTCAAAGGAGGAGTTTACAATGACATTGGGGGAAAGGGTGATACTTCAGTACAGTATGTTTGAAGGTCCCATACCACAGAAATTCCCACTAGAGAATGTCTCTTGTGGTAGTATTGCTTAATTTATCAAACAGCCTCATAACATTACAGAAGTAAACATTTCCAGGCTAGGGTAAGGATGTAAAAGACTGCTTTTACATCCAATAGCCACTTATTCTCAGAACCATTTCCCCTCAAGAACTTATCTGACTCAAATGTACACATGCATGTATCTGAGTGCTCACATGCAGAGTGGCTTCACATTCAAACTACCCTTAAAAAAGACACGTTCAGAGTACATGGGAGGGCAGGGGAACTGACACATCAAGACTGACCAAGCATATGAGCCTGACCATCATAAAAAGTTGTATTTTGCAACATTAAGGAGGGCTACCTAATTTCCTTACAAACAGAAGTATATAAAAGTTTGAGGAAGTCCATGAGATGATCCTTTTCAGTGAAAATGTTTTTTTCCAAAAAAGGTAACTAAAAAAAAGAAAAATTTTGCAAACACAGCTTTATTAATTACATTATGCTTTTCCCCATATTAAATACACATTCCTTTAGTTGTATTTTAATTTTAAATATGTTGTTCCAATAATTTACTTTATTCCTAGCGGTCAGTGACGCAAAACTTCAGATCCAGGCTTTCCTCAGCCATTCCCTCTCATCTCACTTACCAGGTTGTAAATGCCAAGCAGCAATGCTTCAATGCAACCATTACTCTGCCTATCCCTGCTGGCAGTGAGACGCAGATAAACCCAGATCAGCTCTGGCAAAAACTGCAGCGTGAATCTCTTGAGCCGGACTTCAGAACTCCGATAAAGTTCAAAGAGCTGGTGGCAAACAGGCTCCAGGAGCTGTGCAAAGGCAAAAAAGCTAATCACTTACTGGTAGGCTTCTCTAATAAGGGAGAGTGAAACAAGAACTCTAGGGGCTATATCATATAGCCACTGCAGGCAGTAAAAATTGCATTCCCTGATGGCAGGTGAATGAATCACGCTGGTATCTGCATTCTGTTCAAGGACATCCATAGGGACAGACCTGAGGGGCACTGGTATGAATATTTGGACATGTGACCACTACAGCCACTTCCATGTGTGCTTTGAGAAGATTCTTCTCTAGAGCTGTCAGTACAGGATTTATTTTCAGTACAGGTACCAATTTAAGGTGTGGGACAGACACGTGGTTTAACTATGTGCACTGTAAAACTTTAGTGCAGTTGTAAGGTCTATGAAAGTACAAAGATTAAAGATCAGCTGCTAATGACAAGTCCATTGACAGAAATATGAATTAATTTCTTACTGACACCTTATGAGTCTGAAAACCAATAACTGAGCGTGTTCATTACAATGCAAACTGATCTTTTCATTTTGAGTTACACTTCAGGTTTCAGTACAAGAATGAAAAGAAAAGGTCCCTATCAAGCCAGTGTGATAAAAGCATGAGGGAAACCTGCCATTTTAAGAGCCTACAATGCTAAACCAATACCTAAAATGTATCCATAGAACTGTTAGGGAATAGGAAAAAAAAGCAGAAAGAACCAAGCTAAACAGTCTCATTCTTTCCCATGACTAATCAAGTTTTTATTGCCAAAATCAAAACTTGAGGGGGCAAAAAAAAAGTAAAAAATTTAAATTTCCAAGACAAATTTTTGTAAGGTTTGTGACCACTATGTAATATTGTGTTGCACCAAATGGGATGATCTGACACAAGGAAAATGTTTATGGGATTCACTGTCCAAAAAGACAGAGGCATACATGTAACCTAAGGCATCCATATTTGTTTAGAAGAGCTACAGAGTCAGAAAATAGAGGCCAGAACCTCAAGTCTTCTTTTTAACAGCATATGCTTCATGCAGCTCTCTTATTCATACAGACATACAGATTAGATAAGGCATATATGACCCTTCTTTCACTCCCAGGCATATGCACTGTAAGACTTTCAGAGCATTAGCAGCATATTTCATGGACTTTGATGCATTCTTTTTTCATTAATTTGTCTATTCATCATAATCATAGTACCACAAATTTCCTGTAGAATTGAGGGTCACACTTTTGCTATGCTGCACAAAGGTGTATTTCTGTGGTTTATTGTGAACCATCTATTTTCTTAAAAAAGTTAGGAGTCCCTTGCTAACAGCAGAGAGACCAACATTTCTGCATGTGAATAGTCTGAATGTTTGATTAATGTGCAATGCCATCAAGTTCTATGAACATACAATTTCATATGTTTTAACACTTTGGTATTTTACACTGGTATATCACAAACGTAAAACATAAATTTGACAGAATTATCTGTTAAGAGAGCATCACCCAGGAAAGAGCTTCATTTCCAACACACAATATTCTTATCAATGTAGCACGCCATATTTAACCACTGATTATGTAAGACATAACCTGACATTTACGTAAAATAAAACTCAGCTTTCTGAGAAATCTCTTTTTAAACAAGGCTCTGGTGTAAGTACCTTGCGTAAGAAGGCTTCTGATTGACAGACCTGTTACTCTAAGCTAGCATACAAATCTATCTATACACATACACATCTATATTTGTATGCAAGTATAGAAAGATAGATATAAAATAACCAACCACTTAAGTTTTAGCTTGGGATCTAAATTAAATATGTCTGTAAAGCTTCTATTACAGTCATTTTAAGGAAAAAAAGGTACAGCTCTCTGGTAGTATATTTATTCATATATTTCATACATGTGTAGCACTTTATGTTCAAAAGAGGCATAAGTACATCCTTTCTTAATTAGTATCTACTTAGTAGAAACTCCTATTAAAAATGACAATAATTAATAAAACCAACAGTTACAAATGTTCAAATCCTCAGAAATAGAACTGTATCCTTGTTTTATGAAAGGCCTAACGCATTTCAGATGCTCAAATTAAAAAGTGGTGACTAAGTAAATTCAGACATCACTAAATAAATTTGTAGATTCTTCTTTAAAAGAAAATATGATCAAGAAGAGAACAGAAAGAAGTAAGAAATCTCTGAAAACAAAACATACAAGCATATATGCAGGGAGATGACAAGTGCAACAAAAACTAAAAATACTATCTGAAACCAAATATATACAATGGCAGTGCTATAAATAGTACTTCTATTTGATTAGAGATGACAGGAGCCCAAAGCTGTTTCCTATTTGAAATTAGCCAGTCTAATCCAAGTCCTATTAAAAACAGTGGAAAAGAAAAATTTATTTTAGCTAACTCAACCAGAGCACTTATTAAGTTTATTCTACCTACTTTCAAATGAAAAGACTAATTTCATAAAATTTTAAGTAAAGACTAGGGAGACATGCTCCCTAGAAAAATACAAGCAACATCCAGTCAGTGGTGCTGCAAACATGAATTCTCCTTACTTTTAGTAGTTGTCATATTTGTTGTGGAAAATGTTTAACAACTGCAATTACTTAGGTAAAAACCACAATTCCTATAGCACTTTTGGTGTGTTCAGAGCTGTAAGAAAAGCTGTAAGCTTTTTCCACAAGAAAAAGCTGCTGCCTCAAGGATACTACAACACCAATATTTTCAAACGCACAAAACACCCAGGATTTTCCTATCAAAGTAGAGCATGATAGCCTCCCACCTGGAAACACAGAACTTGACACTGAGAAAGAACAAATGTTTTCCTTGCATCCCAGTTATCTGGCTTTCCAAAGAGTCAGCCTCTTCCAAGTAATTATCTGAATACACATACTGAGAAGGCACTGGATAAACAGAGGAAATGGACCTTCTGTCATCAGTAGTGGGTGTATACATGAACTGGCACACGCTTTTTAATTCCAAAGATCTTTCAGTCCAAAGTCAAAGCAAACTGAGTAGCACACAAGTCAGCAAAAACATCCAAAGTCCCTTACGATCGTCTCTCTTTCCTAACAAACAAAATTAATTTTTAGAGCTACCCTATTACCATAAGCAGCAATAAGCATAAGAAACAAATGACATTTTTACTGGCTTAAATATGCAGCGAGTGTCAATTATCTAATTTTCACTCTTCATTTTATACCTCACAGAGATGCAAATCAGTCATGTTTTAAGGAAGATGATGACTAGCTTTCCTTTGACTTATTTTACAAATTTTCCAAATCCTGTAAGTCATATCTCAAAGTTAAACAGAAAGCTTTATAAAATGCATGACAAACATTGGAAATAATTGTCTTTCTTAAAATATGCTTATGTTAGACTTAACTATAACATAATGGATTAAACCATTTTTTATTTCAAGAGTACTGGGTCTGGGATTGCTTGGCATTGCAAAGGTGAGCTCACTCTGTTTCACAGCTCCCCTGAGTTAAACCTAATTAGTCCCACATAAATATTCAATATTTGAATTTCAGTAGTGCATTAACTTGACATCCATAAAGTATTGTCTACAGCCATAAGCCAATCCTAAAAATTATAAAACTATCTAAAAAACAGGACTTCAAAAGCACTTAATGTCTAAATTCAGATACCACACAAAAATCAATATATTATTCAGTTAAATTAGCTGTTTATGAGCAAGATCACTCTCCACACTATATGCAAACTTCTGCTCCAGTCATCTTTATATTTTAAAAAGTCAGGGCACTTCCTCAGAGGCAAATATTAACAATTGTATTTAACTTGTTAATATGCCTGCCTTCATTTAATAGCTCCCAAACTAGCATACACCTGTCAGAAGAGAGAAACACCTTGGTTGTTTGGTTCCTAAGCAGGCTGATTCTAGGTTAAATTAATAATCCTGGTATTATCAAGATAGAATGATGTGACTATAGAAAAATTCATGTTTGCCCTAAACAATTGGCCACTTTCCAGATGCTTAAAAAAAAATCAGTCAACTTTATGATTAAATTGTACTAAAGAATTACTTGCCCATAAAGTTTAAGAATCCAGAAAGTGTACTTTTATTATAGTCTACCATATATGCTTAATCTTCATAAGCCATGAATTACCCTCCTAACAAATACTGCCCAATACAGCATATTTAAAAACCCTTCTCAATTAGAGACAAATATTACTACAGAATTATGTAAAGTAATGAATTCACTTTGGTTATAATCCTCACACACAAATAACTTTGGAAGAAGTGCAACAAGGAAATACATCCTGCCTCAACAAGTAGAACCTGAAGCTGGACATCTTTGTGTCTAGGATTGCTTATCTTACACATGGTATCAGATCAGGCCCAAACAGCAACAGCTGTTCCAAAGAGTAATATTTGACAAGCATCAGTGAGCAACAATATAAGATCACTCTAAAAAGATATCCTTTTTGCAAATCTGGTTCTTTGCTCTTAAAAAAAAAAATAAATCAAATGCTTATTCTCAAAGCAATGAGAAGCTTTTACATTTTCAGGAGTCTACACAAACATAAACACATAGCAGCAGCAATGGTGGCTTCAGGTTGAAGAGAATAACAGCAGCTTTTCAGTACCAAGAAAAAGGTCACCATGCAGGTTATTTATAATACTGAAATGAAGCTGACAGCTATGAAGCCTTTTTTTTTCTTAACTGCATGAGCATTATGCAATCTCCTTGAAGCTCAATCAAGCATTCAGCTTTCAAAAACAGCTGAGTTGTACTTGGGAAAATAAAGAACTTCCTCGTTGTGTACACTACCCATTTAATTTATATGAGAAGTCACAGATGATATGTCAGAGAATGGTATGCACAATTTATTCAGAAGTTATTTTTCACACACTTGCCCAGAAATGCTTCTTGCAGAAGCCAATGAGTTGGAAAGTTCAGTTTAACGTCACTTGCAAAATTAATTATGTACAAGGGTAAGCTAAGTTTTCATTGTGTCTATTTATATTTTGGGGCCCTAGTTCTGCTCTTGTTTACAGCAGTGTAAACCAAGTTACACAAAAGTGATACTAGTATAAGCACAAGAAGATCTTGTTATGTTAATGGCATTTAAAAAATTGATTCCATCTTCCACTGCAATAAGCCACCACACAAGAAGTACATTGGTCTTTCTGAGTTTCACTGTAAGGCCTACTTTGTCTCAGTTATGACTGAAAGGTGGTTTCTGGGAACTAAAAAAAAACAAAACAAAAAAAAACCTCAACACCCCCCACCCCCCCAAAAAAACACCACCACCAAAAAAACCCCAAACCAAAACACCAAAACCAATTCATGCCCATAAAACACAACAGTCAGATGTGGCAAGGAGAAACTAGAAGACAACATAAACAGCATTTTTGGAAGCAGATGAGATTGTGTCTTACTAGAAAGGCATTAAAGTAACTGTCAAAAAACAAGAGACTAAACAGAGGGATGATACCCATGTTGGAGTACATTAGAAAAAATAATCAATCTTCCTCTCCATTACTTTAGTTTTCATTGTAGATGTGAAAAATCCACAAATGAGAACAAAAATAGTTTTTTTAAATCTCCTACCTCATTATTTGGATCTTGAATGACCTTATAAAGAGCTGGTACCAGTGGTTTTTTTCGGTGTAATGTAGCTGCATAGCTGGAAATTTGTGATTCAGGTAATGCCTAAAGAAAAAACAAAAAGGTTACCTTGACAAATAAATGCTTCCAAGTAGTCAAGGTCTCCACAAAAGAACGAAGTCTCATCCCAACATCAAAGAAAAGTCTGGAAGTTCAGTAAATTTTCAGATTTGTAACTGTTGAGTAAAAGTCCTTCTCCATACAAATGGCATGTGTGAGCACTTGACCACTTCTAGGGTTAAATCCAAATGTAGTTTAGATTCATCTTTCATACATTGTTTGCTCTAGTTTGATATGAGGACTCTCCTTCTTGACAGCCTGTATTTAACAGGCTCTTTTTAAAGACTTTATCAAATCAACTCATCTAATAGGTGTGGAGAGCATAGAATGAGCATGGACAGCCTTGAGTCTTCCCCACCAACCATGCTTGTGGATTTGGCATCCTTGGAACTTAAACTTCCAACGACAGCACATAATGACTTACTCTCACCAATGATGTGAGGAACTACTAATTCTTAACTTAAACAACAGACTAATCTCTTATCAGTAATGAAATCCTGTTTTCTTGTTTATGCATTAGACTGTATTTCACTCAGTATAATTACCAACATGCTAAATAGACTAAAAATACTTCAAATTCTTCATGACAAAACAATTAATTTTATGCAGATCATGAGGGGGAAAAGTACAGTATTTTTCTTTGATTTTTTTAGAAGTCCAAATAAATATATACTTCTTATTTTTAAATTAATTAGTTCCTCACTTGGAGATTTGGGCAGTGTTATGCAGCTGTTACTTCAATTTTACCAGCTTGACCTACACAAAAATACACGTTTAAAAGACCACATTGCTCTTGCAGTGTTCTGCTCTACAATAAGAAACAATAAAAATAAACTACTAATAGAATTATGCATTACATATGATGTACCAGCCAACACAATTACACAGACCTTTGCATGCTTTATGCATTGTAAGAAATTGAAGGATCAAGTAATATATATTTAAAATGTTAATTATTTGATATTAAAAAAACCCACTACTATGTCTGGTGGCATTAAGCCAATGGTTTAGATATCATTCATCTTCTCAGTTCACCTTGAATTCTGACAGCCATTCTTCCACAACACCTCGTTCTGATCCCAGCATTTTCTTACTTCTTTTGCTTCTCTCTTACCTTTAGAAGAAGAAAAAGAAGTTAAATATTAGTTAGGGTAGGAATATTTAGTTTTTTACAATCCTACCCAATGAATAGCTGTTAATATCTTTCCAATAGAATTATATAATACAAAACAAGTTGCATTTTGGACAATCAGTCCCATTATTTAACACTGATTTGTTTTCTTTGCTTAGTCTAAAATCTTGGGCATAAATGGGAAAGGAGGTAAAAGAAGGATTCCGTGGCTTCAGGAAGGAAACTGGCTTCAGGCCAGTTGTCTTTGAGTTGAGTTTTGAAAATTATTCAGGTTCAACAAAAATTGTATGTTTGACATACAAGCTACATCATGGAAGTCCTACAATAAATGACCTTTTAATAGCCAGACTACATGACTGGAATCACCAATTCTCTTCTCAGAACTTATCTAAGTTCTGAAAGATTTGTATTTAAGAATGATCAGTATTTGTTGAACGAAAAGCGAGTGAAATAAGATAAAAGGCTTCCCAACACATTTTTTGAGTTAATGTATCATTTTTTCAATGGCCCCTGTCAGGAAATCATTAAGAGAATACCAGCTCTCTTGTGGGTAGGGAACTGCTTCAGATTTCTAAAGCATGTTAAAAGACCCTAAAATACAACAAATTCAGAAATAACTTTTATTTAAATTCAAGTAACACTTCAATGTCTTATTTCAGCAGAAGCACTGAAAAATAATTCTGTAAAATAAAAGAACAATTAATTAGATCTCTGCAAACAAAGATTTACAAAGACAACCTTTTTGATATAGGGAAACATATACATTGTCAGAGTGAGACACGTATAGAATTTAATTTGAAACATCATAGTGCATGCTATAGAAGAAGCTGAGTGCTAGTTCGCTCTGCCTGGTAAAAAAACCCAAAACATTCAACTTTACCTCTTTAAAGAAGTCAGTTTTCTAAAGGAGGAAGAGGAGAAGGAATGCAGAAATTTTTCAACCTGGGATGCATTTGTCAAGCCTTCAAGTACTGCCTCGTTTTCTAAAATATAAAAAAAAAAGTATGATGAACATAAAATCAGGAAAAAATATAGTAAAGCAAGCATTAATGTAAACATTTTCTGGCCTTACAAACTGAAGTTTATCAAATCCTCCAAAGTCCACATGAAAATTCCTGCAATAAAGCACTTCGCCATTTAAAAAAAAAAAGCTCAGTGTTTTAGCAGGAGGAAGGGAGGAATGGCCTTCATCCAGAAAAAGGCTTTTGTCACTTATGTAGAAAATCCTTGCGCATTAGTGGTGCACAGTACCACAGGCACAGTACTTACAAAGAACAGTGTAAGATGGAAGAAGAGAGTAATAATTTCATAAAGTGTGAACTGAATTCATGCTCTGACTTTGGAGAACATGCAATTCTTAAATTGAATACATTGAAGACTCTCCCATACTATAATTTCCTTAGTATATATTTCTTACAGAGCCAAAATTTCAGTGGTTGTGAAATCACATATGATGCTAAAGTTCACCTTTTGTTGAAGAATCCCTCACAGTGAGCATGAGGAAAACATACATAGGAGCAAACTCTAGGTATATTAGCGTTTTTGCCATGCATTGAGCTTCAAGCTTGCCTATTTGGGAACTTCTTTCAGTGTAAATCAGCTTGAGAACCACAACTGCTGTATCAATACAGAAGCAGTCCACATCTGTTCTGGCTATGGTCACTGCTCGTTCAGTTTTAGGACAAATCGTCTCTCCCTTTCAAATTATCTGCCTGGATATTAAAGACATTTTTAAGGACCTGTACAAAGAGGCAGGATAGGCAGCTGATGGATTCCCAGCACACACACTGCACTGACCCTGCACAGGAACCCTGGGGAAAGGCAGGGTGAGCCCCCAGCTCGGTGCCCCGTCCCGCTCGGCGCCGGCCGGGCTGCACTGGGCACACTCGGCCACTGTTCCACAGGCACAGGAGCACAGCAGCTGTGGCACTGCCTCAGCTCACACACAGAGGCTCTCTGGGATTCTCAAATGGCCACCTGGAAAGCACACCTCATGCTTACACTCACTCCCTGGTTTGCTGTACCTTTGGGGGGAAATAATATAGATATATCAAACATGGTGTGGGTGTGTCCCTAAAGTAAACTGGTTTAATACATTAAGTCCTGGGCATATTTACTCAAGGTTGAAGTAGCCTGGACCAAGAGTATTAAATTTCATTTCCAGAGTGTTCGCATCTCTCCCAAAGCAAACAAAAGACCGGGAATATAAGAGATTTCTCATGTTTATTTAAAAAAAATTCTGGTTTTTTTTGACTATGATTCAAAGGTTCTTGTAATATATAGGAACTATAATAACTAATCAAAAATTTAGCTATAAGTAACAGTAATAATAAAACATACTAAAAATTTTTTTACATATGGTCTATGAAGATTTCTTAAATACTGAACAAGTAACCAAGTTTGAATTCATACTAAAGCATGGAACAGGAAAAGTTATAGTTAGGAATGCAGTCACTCGATGTTAAAATCGAATACAAAAAAACAATTACCAAAAAGCTTCTCCATAAAAGCACCAGAAATGGTAGTTTAAATGTTTTTTCCTAAACTTACTCATTTGGCATAAACATGCAAAATATGACACATAAGGCTGTTAAATTACACCAGGAATTTTTATGCTTAATATTAAAGCTATAATACTCTGTTCTGAAGGAAGTCACAGTCTTGCACTGTGCATCTGTTAATTACAGTTCAGATGTAAACATAATTTTACCAAGTCAGAGCACTCTCCTAGATCATGCTATGCACACAAATCATAGAACCATCAAATCATCTTCATTGGAAAACACCTTTAAGACCATCGAGTCCAACCATTAACACAGCACTGCCAGCTCCACCTATATACCACTTCCTTCAGTGTCATATCTACACGAGTTTTTAAATCCCTCCAGGGATGGTGAATTCACCACTCTCAATATTCTTGCCTCTGAAAATATAAAAGTCCGGGAAAAAGTTTATTCCAACAACATACTAGCAGAATAATGAAACCTAAAACTCAGAAAACTCCCCAAGACTTTTTGACTACAGTAAAGGAAATAAAAAAGGGTTTAATCAACTATGCTCATCAGAGAGCTTGTTTTTCACTTATATTTGGAAGAAAGATGTATTGAGTACATTATTATTTACCAGTCTGCACTTAAACCACTAACCAAGATCCATCTGCAACAGCAAAATGATTACCCAAATAATCTCAGCCAGTACTACACTATCAACTATCACAGTGGAGATTAGAAAGAAAAATAAAATGCCACCAATTAGATATTCATAATTGCTGATATTTAAGAAGATCTGATAATTCAAGTATGCAGAGGGGTTTTTTTTGTTGCTGGTTTGTATTTTATTCAGGGTTTTTATTTGCATGTTTGTTTTAAAGAGGCCAGTAGTTTATACTGGTTTAAACATACATGGAATAGATAACACTACAGGACATGCACTTCAAAATGAGTCCAGTTCTTGGCCATTATATACTAATGGCACAATGCATATAATGTAATTTTAGTTCTAGTTGCACAATAAATGAAAATATTATGTATTTTACCTTAAAGGTCATGAGAAGAATAATTTGCAATTAAAACCTGAACTGTGTCAGCCAAAAAAATAAAGCTTCATGCTACATGATTTCTTCACAGTGCCACTTATGTAAGAGAACACTATAGACTGACAGGTCTAAAAGAACAAAA
Source organism: Polioptila caerulea (assembly GCA_013397295.1). Lineage (NCBI taxonomy): Eukaryota > Metazoa > Chordata > Aves > Passeriformes > Certhiidae > Polioptila > Polioptila caerulea. Next base: position 296,724 of record VYXF01002938.1, on the reverse strand, counting down.
AACTCCAATATCCATTATAGCTTTTATTATCAATTATAGCTTGTTCTTCCAAGCCACATAAACTCTTCTCTCATATGTATAATTCATTACTGAGCATGGAAAGAAACATATTTGAAGAAAGATTTTTCCATGCTGCCTCTGTAAAAAAGTAGCATGGAAAGCATCAAGAACGCATCCTTACTCTGAACTAAACATACATTCCATTTCTTTGATGCAGAAAGTTCATAGCTCTGTAGGAAGGGCACCTGTGTTAAACATCAGTAACACCCTGGATAGCAGAATAGATAGACAACATAAGATGAGGTGGTCAGAAGTACATAGGAAAGGAGCTTCCCCACCACACACCCACGCTAACGAGACTGGGAAACTCTGGAGGAAGAAAACCAGGCAACATGCTGATAAATGCACATAACAAAAGCACAATTCGTACTTCTCGTGATGAGCTATTCCTGAATGCAGAGGTGTAAAAGACTAAATGGAAAAAGACTCAGTAATACATTTGATGATGCAAAGAAAACATCTGTTCAGGAATGCTTCAGCAGCCAGAAAATAAATCAAGATGCTTGATTACACAAAGTCATTTAAAATAAACCTGAAAATATGAAAGTAGAGTGTACAAAACTGATAATATGCTCTTATTTGAAATATTGCCTACATTTGATGCAAACAACCTAAAAAGAAGTATGCATAAGGCAGGAAAGTATTTAAGAAGCAGTCGAAGACAAGGATTGTGAAAAACAACTTCTAACCTGGATATGGGAATAATTTTTTTAAAATAGGGAAATAAAGAACTCCTTGTCTTAGAAGCATATGGTATTAAGTGGTTGAGAAGGTAGAAAGAACTTTTTCTTGTAACAGAGTAATAAAAAATGTTTGAATGCACCAAGACAGAAGTCTTAGACTGTTAAGAATGTACTGTTTCTCCCCTGTAAGTTACCATAAAACATCATGAGGACAATAAGAAGCTATTATAGATAAACAGTGTAACAGCTGCTCTACATAGTTACTTCTGCTGTAGAACAAGAAGAGTAAAGAAGAAAACTCAATGGTGTAAACCAGCATTTCATTGCTACACTTTATAAATAAACACTTAAAAGCAACTCCTTGCTTAACCACTCAGTATATAGGCGTACACAGCTTCATGCAGCTACTCAGAAGTTATATAACAGAAGATATTAAACAGCCACAGTATGGTCTGTTTCCACACTAGAAAAGGGTCTGACTCTTATACTAATCTAATCCCAAGAAAAAATAAAACCAGCCTTGGAAATGTTCAATTTTGGTGCATGACGTCTTGTACTCATTTAAAAGTACGTGTATTGTACATCTCTTATGATAAATATAGCACAAATACCATTGTGATTTCCCTGTATCCATATATATAAACATATTACTCTACCAGAATCCTATTTAGTAGACACTTACATAAACTGTCATTTTGGTAAGAACATAAAATAATAAATTTTAAAACTATTGTCCTCAACAAATCAGAGCTACAGCTCCAACTTGCCATTAGAAACAGGTTCAAATATCCTGCCAGAATTCTCTTGGCCACACAGCTCCACAGTACAGAGAAACAAGGTAAAAACTGACAAACAAAAAGAAATAAACCTTCCTCTGGACAGTTATTAATTTAAATTGCCAGCTCAAGCCTTCTCCTTAATAGAAAGAGCACTCTTCCAACTTTAGTTTTTAGGTAATTTAATTGCAAGCTTCAGCAGACAGGCATGCATTCCAACTCTAAAATATAAATGCTGATGTATTCTTTATGTGGGATTTAGGTTGCCAGCCTTATTAGACAAGCCTTAGTCATGCAAAACAACTTGGATAAGACATTTCTTCCCTGCCCACTCTGACTCACTAGTAATAACCAGGCTAAAAAGCTTTCTTTTTCGATACCAGCAACAAAGAAATTTATGTGAAAACAATGGGAGAAAGCCTTACCACAGAGAAGTCAAAGATGATTGATAATAGTCTTGTAAACTTTCATGGTACCATACTTACACAGTAAGATCCATTTCTGATCAAAAATCACATCAATATCAGCAGCTGCCAAAAAAGGGGTAAAGAAAAGGTACAGCCCATCTGTTCCAAAAAGCCTCCTCTAAGTCATTTCAAGCGCTAAATTATCTTCTGGTGCCTTTTCAAGCACCACAAGGCTCAGCTGCCAACGTTCTATCTTTCTACCATTCCTACAGTGAAACTGTGCTTTACCGATACAAACAATTAGGGCAGCGGGAACAAAAATACAACACTGAAAATAGACACTTTATAGCAGTTTAAAAAACTGCTTCAGGGCTGATGTTTTCATGGTTTTCATAGTATTACACAGAGTAGTTGTAGACAGCTACAGAAGTCAGGTGACTCTACAGAGAAAAATTTAAGTGCCATTTGCCTCTCAGAGGCAAATAAGCAGAACTTGAATTAAACACAATTGTACATACATAGCTAAACCCCTCTTCTAGGAGTTCATGCAACAAATAAAGCAGAAAAGAGTTGAGATGATTGAGAATGTGTAACGAGAAACTTGCCTCCTGAATTTGAAGAATATACTCCTCTACATTACTTACAGGATTTTGTAAACAATAATAATAAAGATATTATCCTGAAGCCTTAAATACCACAAAACATACATTAATTATTCTATTATAAGGACCTTACGCACTTAAAAATATATATACACACACACACGTAGGTTAGCCACAGAAATGTTACCTTATTCTCTCAGCACCAGTTTCCTTAGAAACAATTTCATGTAGTCATCCTACACTAAGCCTAAAAGATTCTCTTGTCAGGATCCTGGTGATAACCCATCCTACGCCAGACAATACAGGTTTGTCCTCCCCCTGCATCAGTTCATATGCAATAACTCTTCCTATGCTAGTTTGTCTGCATTAACTTCTTTACTTACAAAAACATTTCCATGCAAATTACTTTCCGTGTAACCCTACCTCTCCCAAACACCTTCTCGCTCACAGTTCTGGTTCATGAAGTAAATTAAATCTAGATAAGTAAAAATACAAAATGCATAGTAAAAGAAGGAGCCTAAAAAAAAAGCCTCAGCAAACTAACACTTGCAACATCACAGTTAAGGTGGTCTTTTTAAGGCATTCAGTGCTAAGTACAAAAAATGAACAGACACAACAGGCTAAGAGAAACCAAGAAACAGAATTTCTGTGGGAACAAAATCAAAACAAAATTCAAAATCAAACCAAAACAAATCAACAAAAAGACGCACTAACAAAACCCCCCCAATATGCACTTTGGAATAAGGCAGCAAACATAATGCTAAGATCACTATCTGGTCTGTCAAGGAAAGAAATTAATACAGAAACATTCTAGAAATACCAGCTGAAGATTCTAAGCAGCTTCCCACTTTTGAGCTGTAAAATCGTCACTTGAAAGAAATAAATGACTGTTGTATTATAAAAATATCCATAAAAAAAGGTTGAAGTCAATTCCAGACCAATATCTAAATTTCAATACCAGTATATTTTTCTCACTGCAGTATTTCCTCCCAACTGTAATTCACATAAAATGGAATTTAGGTTACATATTCATTAATTAATTTACCTAACCTCCTTTCTTCTACCCTATTCTCAAAGAGAGCTAACCCAGAGGATCCTCTGCTGAAAGTAATGAAATTCCTTCTTCTAATCTTTCCAACTTCCAGATGGTAGAGCCTCCACCTCCAGGAAGAGGAGTGTAAATAGATTAAGCTGAAGTGACAATTTTCTCCCCATCCATACACTTACTTACACATTCACAAATTCTTAAATGAGTGGAATCTCCAAATTTATCCGAATTTACCTCAATTATAGCTAAAATTATGTCATCTTGCTCACTTTTAAAAAATGATGCAGTAAGAATACAAAGTTCCAAAATAAACTTTCAAAATGGCAGAGTAAAAATAAAGATCTATAAGAATTAGGACATATTGCTTTATTGCATGATGCCATAAATTTCATATGTGACTCAGATGCTTCATTCACATTTAAGATGTACCATTTTCAATGATAAAATTAATTCTGATTGATATGCTGGTCTTACTTTTGCAATTCAAGTTCTCAGACTTTAAAAAGCAAACTGAATAACCAACGTAGTTAAATGAAACATCACTGATCACATCACTACTCATCAAGATGACAATTTCAGAACAGCCCAGATCTCTTCTGCTTGACCTAATAGAATCTATGAGCAAGTTGAACCCTACACACTTACAAGAAGGACTTAAATCACATACAGAGGCTGTTCATTATGCAGAGGTAAAGCAGAGCAGCATCAAGAATTCTGAAATCTAAGATCTGCTTCAACTTTCACAGTTAAAACTGTAGCTGCCTTTATTACTTCCAACTGTCACAGCAGAGGAAACAACTTGTCTTCTTCCATGTCACGCATCACAGAATTATTTCAGTCTCACACTAGTTTTCTGAAAGTTAAAAAGGGGTTTTAAGAACTGAAGACGCATTCTCACAATCTCACAAAAGAGAGAGAAAACCACTGTTAATCTTGAGATTAAACAGACTGCACAAGTCAGAATTTCCACACATGAGAAATAAAACACACTCCTGACCATGTCACTTCTATATAATGCAATCCATTAAGAGCTGTGTGAACATCAATGATCAAGATATTTGACCCAACTGACTAAGGTGATTGTGCTACAAAAATTGATGCTTATGACCAGCCCTACTACCAACTTCACTGGGATTCCTCCAGAGCAGGAAATTACACGCCCTTAGTTGGATTCTCCTTCACAGAAAACAAAGAAACAGTGTCTCTAAAGAGTAACCCTTTTTCATCATCTTATTGGAAGCTCTGATGAAACTCCGAAACTCAGCTTACTGTAATTGGCACTCTGTGGCCTATTAGTTGGAAGTATATGGTGCTTCTCAGTGAAATAACTGTGTGAGAATTAAAACAGTAGTAAATGTAAATTAGTGAAACAACTACACCAGGTACCCCCTTTGTCTTGGTATGAGTTTAATAATTAATCTGCACTGCTGAATAGTTAAACACAATGCATATTGTTTACAGCCATTACTCTTCTACTGTTAAGCCAACATTACAACACAATACAAACTGACCAGTTGTAAGAAAGGACTAATGAATATTTTAGTGTGAAATGATTCATTTTTCATGTATTTTTTAAATAGTGAGGACATTAAGTTACTAACATATGTGGGGTTGTCACTTGAGGAGGGTGCTTGGATGGTTTTAGTGGGTTTTTTAATCTGAAATTTAAACTATTTTTTTTCTAGGGCAAAACTTCATATATAATATCTTCAGGAACATAACATAAACACAGCAGAAGCAAATCAACCCAGTCTTTCATGCACCATGTTAGGCAAGATTTTCCACAATGTTTTTCACTTGTCTAAGCCGTAGACCAGTATAAAAAATAAAAGTAGTGCAAAGCCACAACAAACAACAAAACGAAACAGAGACAAAAAGAAAACAGCCTTCCACAGCTGCTTGATGACTCCAGCAGGACTGCACAGCCTTTTTTCCTCCTCCCCCCATCACCACAGAAACAAGAGCAAAATCTAAAATGCACACTACTATTTTCATACATACTTTCTATTTAAAGCCTGAACAAAATTAAAAGTTTTTGTCAAATACTGTCCCAAGGTATATTCAGAAAATGTGAGTCTTTCAAGATTATGAAAATTACAGATTTGACAGGCAGCACTGAAAATCCATACAGCAAGCCTCACGGGTATGCCTCCCCAGGCTTTTTTGTGTGGATAGGGGAATGGAATTTATGGAGAGATTGTAATTTTACAATGTTCTAGGTTTTCAAACATATTTCCTTGCATTCAAAAAAACCTCACTGAGGACTCAATGTTCTAATCTTCAGGCATTTTTACATAACCTCATCCATACACAGAGATACTCTGGGTTTTTGTTTGCAATCCTGAATAGCTTTCTCGCTTACAAACCCGAAAACCTTCAAAAGCAGTTGGTAAAACAGAGCTTTTTCCTTTCCTCGAGTTTCCGGAACAAATTTACCCTTGGAAAAAGACCAGAGGTGGCCTTATACGCAAACTTGTTAGGAGTTATACTAAAGCTTTTTGCAACATTCATCTCCTTTGACCAATTCCATTTATTACATCTACTTCAAGTGGAAACATACCCACATGAACTATACTAAACATAAATAGTTTCTCTAATCTTTTACAGGTACTGCCCATCTGGGTAACATTTATCACCTTTTACTTTTTTATCAGTTATACTGACAGAGCAAATTCAGTTCATTCTCTTCCAACACATCATCAAAAATTTTTAATCAGAGCCGGAGTTTAATTAAAAGCCTGTTCTGTTTCCCTATGCAATTGTGCTGATAGGGATCAGTAGCATTTACGAAAAGTTCAAGCAGCAGGCACCTGAAATTGCTAGATTATACATTTTTGGTGTAAGTAATACATTCATCTTTCATACAGCATGCTCCACAAAACACACAGTCTTTCAAGGGCAACTTAGACAGAAGACTTAGAAATACTGAGGTCATTGGAATGCACAATGGACCCGAAGAGAGAATGTGGAGTAACTTCTCAAAAAGTAGGGCTGATCAGGTATAAAGCCAGAAAAAACCTCTGAAGAGCAAACCCACACCACCAGGGCAACAAAGAACCCCCAAGAACAAGCCAAAACCAACGCGCACAGTCCACGTGACTCCTTCAGCACATGAAAAAAACTGTTCTGAACAAAATACAAACGCAGACCTAACACCCCTGTACTTGCAATTATGTTCAGCTTTGCAAGTTAAGATGATTATACCATAATTCTTTCTTATCAGTGAGCAGCAAGGGTGTCATACTTGGGGGGGGAATCCTCGTGCTTTTTGCCTTATCTGCCAGCTATCCAACTGGCACTTAAGATTTTTGTAACATATATTAACAATTTTATTCCCTAATCAGCTCTATCTGTTTAATTTAAACTATTAAAACCAAGAAGACGGCAACTTCAAACATTCCCCTGCAGTAAAAAAGGAAATGCTAATGAAAAGCTTTTCCATTTTCCATAGATGCGACGCATATGCACAAACACGCTGAATTTACTCACAGCAACCTTACACATCTCAGAAAGCTCTAAAGTCTGCATTCAGAAAGACAAAGAGATAATCATTGCAATCTATTCAAAGTCAGCACACATTACTTATGCAGAATGCCCCAGCAGTTCATAGAAGTAGCAGTAAAATAACTACTACTAGAATTCTGCATAAAACCAAGAAAAGCCTGCATCCTTTCCCTGTAGGAGAGATACTTTGTCTTTCAAAAGCTACCCACTGGAGTATTAATTTGATATACATCAAAACTTGATAGAGCTGACAACGGGCAACAGAGTGATTAAGGTCTCCTATTAGCATGATAATGTCCATTTAAGGTTTGTTCCCTCCTCTCTCTCACAAGACCAAAAATTTATTATCAAAATAAACCATCAAATACAGTAGTTTGCAATTATGGGAGTATCAGCAGAGAAGGGCAATGGACCATCACACCCACACACATCCCCACCAGCCAAGTGTGATAAGGTTCCTGCAAAATGTTTCAGTAAAATGACAAGAAGCTGTGCTGAAGCAGCTCTTTCCTAGCAGGTAACAAAAAAAAAAAAAAAGGCATAGCGGTCCCAATTCCTCACTGACCAACAAATCTTAAAGCTTTCTGCATTGATTAGACAAAATTAATATCTACAGGCACTGTGCCTAGATCTTCTTGAACTTCCTTCTACTTCTCATATGTTGAACCTACCTAGTTTTCTGTATTTAGAACAGACCAGAATCCGCAAGTCTGAGAAAAAGGGCGCAGAGGAAATAACAAAACTAACCTTTGAACATTTAGTAAATCTTAAGTTGCCAAATGAAGGCGGGGGGAGTGGAGGGGTGGCACAAAACACACTGTGACAGGACAATACTCAATTACACAATTTCAGCAGCATCAATGCCAATTAGTACTGGCCGCTGACCCCTAATTTGATCTGGAATTCATCCACGATCTTAACCTGATTAGGACTTTGTGCACAACAAATGTGAAACCCCACTGTTGCACATTTATTTTTCTGCCTTAGCGTCTTAAGTTTTACTCAATTTAAACACCGAAGAAGCTAAGGGAAAAAATTACAAAGTTAACATATAAGCATTATTATGGAATTTACTAGAGCAACTTCAACCATTTCCCTAAAAATGTCAGTTTAATTTTGAGATAATTTGGCAAGTTAAAAACTAGATATATAGAGATAACATTTTAATTTAAATTAAGAAGTAAAACTAGTGCAGTAGTTTTAATTATGCCATGCAAACTGTAATATTAATTGTGAAAACCATATTAAACCTGCAGCTAACTGAAGGGATTTAACCCGTAGAGAGGAAAAAGCAAAGCATGTACTCTCTCAGAGTTTAAAGCCATGATTCCTGGAACACAAGGTATGTATGAGAGACAGCTGCCATTTGAATGATTTAAACATCCAGATGCCTCAGCAACATTTTTCTGCAGCTGAGGAGAAAAATGCAACAAAGTCTCAAATTGCAACATCCAACAAAGTTGCATTTCTGCACCTACAAGGAATGATTGCATGAGTATTTTCACCACTGATGCAGAAAAGGTGCATATTCTGAAGGTAGCAATTGTTCTTACATGACCACACATAGTCCAAGTCCACTCAACAACCACACAGGCAAAAGAGCATCTCAGTTATTTCTGCAATTGGACCTTTGGAGACACACAAACAAGTCACACCTAAACTGTTTTAAAATTTTTATTTGCTGTCTCAACTTCTAACACTAATTGTAGTGAGAAGAAGGAAAATCTCCCCCAAACAAACAAAAAGCAAGCTAGGAAGTTTTCTTATTTAACAGATACACAGAGGCTTCTCAAACTCATGTGGTGAAGGCAAAGTTGGGGACTCAGAACACGTGAAACAAGTCCTGGCAGACACACAGATCTAAGCAAACAGAAAAGGCAGCAGCCTGCTCCCAGCCTTCCTGTCCAATGGAGAATCATGCAGTGCCTGTGACACGTGTGATTTTAGGGAAAGGTTGCTGTCACAGGATGTCTAGGAAAATAAACAGTGCAGATATCCAGTTTATGAATGCTTAGCTTAAATCCATTTAGTATTTTAGGTATTTCTTTTCTATTTGCATTCAACTTACCCTCCAGTGCAAGACTCCTATCTCTATTTGCGTGTCCATAGGTAACACAGAACTGTTGCAGGGATTTTCATTAAGCTCTTGACACTCTGACATGGAAAGATTTGCACTGCAATTTGCTGCAGCTCACTAACATGAAGAAAGCTATCAGAAGGGCTCAGATGAAGTCTAACAAAATTAGCATCTCTCTTCCCAAGAAATTGCCCCAAATATGGTTTAGTAATTTCCAGAAGGTTAAGGATGCTGCTGTTCGAAATTACCGCACAGATGTAACATTGGAGACCATGGGCTATGGTGGTTTGTCAATTACATAACTACCAAACAGAATGAATACATAATTAACAATCTAGAAGCAGCTTTGGAAGCTCAGCAATTTTGTCTAAGGCCTGTACTATGCCAAGAACAAGAAACAAGCAACTTAAAAAACCCCCAAACCCACAGGCATAAGGATCTAGTAATTTTTCCATTTCACATTTAAACCCCCCTTGCTCTCCCCTCTGTGTCCATATTTAGCTTACGTCTCTATGCTGTTTCAGCTCAACAAAACATCTTTAAAAAAAAAAAGCAATGGAAAGTTCTCCACTGTTACACAAAGAAATATGAGCTTGTGCTGGGACAAATCCTTTGTCAGCATGCCTTACATTTCTATGTAAAAGGGCACATTACTATCATTTAAACTCCTCAATCACTTCTTGTGTAAGTTCACTACTGCAAATGGACTTGAACCAAACACCTGTCTATCCCACTGCTGCAGATACTAAAGACCCATTCTTTATCATCAGTACATCACCCATTCTGTGGAGGGAGCTTTATTTAATGACCATTTTTAACTGGATGTGTGCTTCCAACCCTAAAGCATGAGGAACCACAGTGATATGCTGAAGCATCAAGTACTTTCAAAAAAGTACACCTCTAACCCAGAGTAATAAACAGATACAGGTACACAAAGTTGAGCATTTAGATTTTTGTTCTTTGCCCTACTCTGATGCCATGTACCAGAGTGCTTGATAAATTGCTCACTCCACTCCCTCTAGAAATAAGTTTACATAAAAGCCTCCTACTTTCTGAAGGAGATCTTGTCTAAAAGGTTATTGACCCTCATGTTCAGCCATCACAGTGCTAACTGGGATGGTGGAATCACCACTGTAGCTTACACATGGGGCACACCAGTCTTAAGGTACCACACATTCACAAAGCTCATGTTTAAAAAAATTAATTAAAATTCTAGCTAATTTTTCACATGCCGGAAATACAATATTCAAATTTACAGATACAAGCTAATTTGAACTATTTCTACAACAAAATCTACACTTATGCCCATGTGTCTCCAGGATCTTGTGCTTAGGATATTTAGGAAAGTTACTTGAGTAACTACTATAGACTTCTTCATAACCTTTTCTAAATCAGCTTTTCTACCTTGTGGCCCCATTCCAAACCAAAACAGAGGCAAGCATGCAGAGGGGCTGCTCTCTAGTTTCTCCTTAAGCTCAAGACATCCTCAAACCTAAAGGAAACAGAAAAGACAAAGCAGAAAATAAGAGGAGATGTAAAGAAGAGGCAGACACCAGAAATCTCAGAAATAACCAAACTATTTGAATAAAAAGAAAATAAATTAAGACAGGAAGAAAAAAACCCAAGCAAATTTTACACATATTTCAGCTCATTATCTTTCAATCCAATATCTTCTCAGTTGAATGGTTATGAAAAATAAGATTATTCTTTTAAATTTTCTCACTGTCTTTCCAGATAGATGTCAAATAATTCCCCCAGCTTAAGGTTAAAGCAAGGCAGAAGAGGGGAGGTAGACCCTAAATAAAATTACCATTTAAAATTTATAGACTACTAAATATAGGGAACAGAAACAGAAAAATATTCCAGACATATCAATTTTGCCCTGTATGAATCAGCAAACTGCAGTCATGCAGTCTGCACAAATGCCCATGTCACACATTTCAGTCAAGCAGAATTCAGAGGAACAGCAACGTGGAACTATTTAAAGAACTCATGAACCATACACAACGCAGACACCACTAAAGGAGATCTAACCAGCTCAGTTTTCTGAAGAATGACAGGAATTACAATAAAGACATAGTAAAATTAGCTAGATTATGGAGATTACACACAAAAACACACATTTTGCACTTTAGGAATGTTAGCCAAATGCTTGTGTAACAGTACAATATAAAATGAGATGATATGAACTACTTTGTCCTGTAGAAAAAAAAAAAAACAAACCCACAGAATATGCAGAAAGAAGAATTCCTGGAAGAGTGTTTTAACATCTCCATCAGGTCCTGTGCTGAACAATGTTACACAGCCAGGGAATTTGGCGTTTTTCAATTTCAAATGATAGCAATGATAATCACTACTAAGAGATAAATAAATAAATAGTTTACCTCTTTGCAGTAGTTATACACCTAACATTTTATTTCTCTGCCCTAGCGGGATCTCTTTCCAAATGTCACTGGCTCTCTATTTGCAGGCAAAGTTAATAAATTTGACCATAAAAATCTATATTTCTCTATACAATCATACCAAGAGGCCAAGGCAGCAGATCTGACACAGGCAGTGGACAGCAGAGGCAAGCTGGACTGCTGGCAGAACAGAAAACAATCAAGGAAGACTGAAAAAATGACTTGTCAATAGTATTTTCATCTTTCACTAATCATCTGAATTGATTAAAAATGAAACATTTGTTGAATCCTGTGCCCAAATTCATTATTTTTGATAGGAAAATGTAACACTAAGAGAAGAAAGAAAAATTGCTGTGTTGCCATTCATCATACAATAAAAAGCTTTTATTATTATGGATAATCTGCAGCATGGACTGAAATAGTTTGCAAACTACATACTATTTTACCAGTCCCTGATTTTGGTTCTTATGTTCTCTTCTTTGAGCACAGCTGGCAATACAGAATTTTGTTTTACAGTAGGGTTTTCCTAAGTAACCATATTTTAGTTCATCAGTAATGCCCCTCTACCTCTTGAGCTTTTATGTGAAGCTTAAAAACTAAAGTCAGGATTCTATACAAAAAAAGGACATCAATTGAGTCACACCATAAATCTGTCCTATGACTAAATTAAAGAAGAGCTGAATTATTTGTCTTGCTATTAGAAACAGGAATTATCCAGGCAAAGGTGAAGAGAGAAAAATTCAACCAGTTTGACATTTCATCTACAGTGAGTTTAACAGCATAAGCTCAAACTACTTTCTTACTCAAAAAAACCCTGTAGAAAACAGCATTAAATAAGCCAAAATTCTCAGAATTATTCTGTTTGGAAACGAAGATAACTGACTGAAGCAGCAGTCAAACTGTACTACTTGTGAGTGTCTCTGCTCAGATCAGTTTTCCCTGAAAGGGATTTCTTTAATGATTATTAATATGGCACAGATGTCCTTCAAGAAGACTCCTGAAGCTGGGGAAGCCTCTACCTTCACTTCCTGATACTCCTTCGTGTCTTAATGCAAGGAAACAAGCATTGACAAAAGTTAATGGAATCGAAAATTCTTTTCCAGCCCACACAGGTCTTTGAGTGAACACATGACCCTGATGTTTAAAGATTCCCAACTCATATTAAACTGCTTGGTAAAGAGCCAAACAGGTCTGCCTCTCCTCACACAGAAAATAGGGAGTATCACATGAAGTTCTCAGGTAACAGGTTCAAAACAGAACAGAGGAATGACTTATTGTCACCACACATGAACTGCAGCTCTCACTGACAGAAAACATGGTAGCTGCAAAAACCATACATGGGCTCAAAAGCTTTTGTAAGTTAAGTATACCCATGAAACAAAAATCCATACAAGACATCATCCCTGCTGAGACAGGGAGAGCTGACCTAAGGAGTAACCCTATATTCTAGAGGACAGTGTAAGAGTAAAGCACCTGCTGTCAAATGAGCACCTGCTCAGCTGTGGCAGACAAGCAGAACTTGGAACAATGATCCTGTCACATTCCAGGGTCTCAGAGCTGCAGGCCTCAAGAGAGGATAACAGATCAGACCAGTGTGGTCTGTGAACTACTTCTCCTGTGGTTCTCCTGTGAAGAATGGTCTTTGTGTTGCCACAAAAAACAAACAAATAAAAAACAACCCACTAGCAAACAAACATCACAAACAGAAAGAAACTAAGACTACTGCTCCAGCCCATCTCTTCTCTAAAATAGAGGCAAAACAGTGACTGCGATACTGTCTATAAAATATTTAGCTCTCTAATGATGCCTGAGAAGATAATTTCCTTCCCCACCATTCATAGCTTTTTTTTAGAAAGCATTCAAAGAAACTAAAGTGAACTAAAGGAAGATCTTTTCCATCCTTATTGTAATTAAAGCAGCATTAACTATTTTATTAAAATGACAAGAGACTTCCAATGACACAACTGACTAGTAATACAACACCACAGGAAGTAACATGCAATTTCAGGGGAAAAAAAGATGCAATATTTAACTAGTTCAAACATATATTCTGATAATGAAGGGGGAAAAACCAAAACAACAATCCCACAACCTTTTCTTGTCATCTCAAAACTGAAAACACTTCAAGTCACTATCAGCTACACAGCTCTCCACTCCAGAAAACAATTTTGAAGAGCGTAGCACTAAACATTGTCCAGTGCTAGAGAGAATACTGAATGCACAGGCAGAGTGGTTCCTATAATGTATCTCACAATCTGTTAATCCAGAATGCACAGCAACACAAATTGCTGGAAACATGGACTATTGAAAGCTATCCAAGAAACCCTGCAGCCTCCCTCTAGCTTAACAGCACATGCAGGAATCCCAGCAAATTAAAACTAGAATGGCTGCATACATGCTAACATAATTTTATCCTAGAATATCTAATCTAATTATCACCACCATGAATTAATTAAAAATAAAAACAAACCAAAACCCAACTGAATAAACCACAAAATGTACTGATTATTTGTACATGGAGTTTCAATGACCTTTCCTTCCTAGAGGACATTCAGTTGTTTGCTGGGGTTTTTTTACACAATACAAAAATTTCTTTTATGCTATTTCCTTGTGCATAGTATTGATTTCTCCAGACTGACACTGTAATTACGGAGAAGCTTCCTTTTCAAAACACATTGTAACAACACTTGTAGGCCTCTTAAAATTATGCAGACTCACTTACTTGAAGATACAGTATCAAAGAGCTTACTATATTCTCAAAATATCACATCCCTCACATTTGCAGTCTTATTTTTAAAGTACGGTCCATACTGAAAGAAAAGGAAATAGAGGAAGCAAAACATGGTAGAGCAGATTGACTGACTGCACAAAGTTTTTCTTATCAGGAGTTTTTGTGTACTTGGGGGGTGAGGGGGAAGGCAAAAACAGCTACTGAAAACCTGACTGAACCTTGAAAGCGATGGTGGACCTGAAGACAAACCCTGCGAAGTGCACTCCTGTGCTGTGATTCTGTTCATGCCCAACAGATCACACAAAGCCAACGCTCTGTGATCAGAACTGGACATCCCTGGTGACAGATCCAGCAATACCAGCACAGTTCTGTGCATAGTACTCAAGTCAGGCTTTCAAGCACCATGAAGGAAACAAAACAAACAAGAACAACTGCCCAAAACAAATAATAATAAAAAAGCACCAAACATAAATGAAACTAGGACTTTTTCTCTCAAAGAATAAAATCAAGGTATCCAGTATCTGACATGTCTACGGGTCATTGAAAAAAAAATTCTGAGAAAAATATCCACATTCCTCAGCACCACTGGACTTTGGACACATACACATAAACTTTCAGCCACAGCAAGAAACAAATACTTCGCAAGTCTCTGAAATCTCTGACAGAACTGCATTCTCCATAAGACAGGGATTTAAGCACCTCACAAATAAAGAGCCCTCCTACAATTCCACCCCCCAATACGTTACAAAAAAGCAAATGTGTGTCTTCTCATCCTGAGAAAAGACTGCTCTGAATCTTCCAGACTTTATCTCACAGTGGAAAACATTCAATGCTGAAACCAGACTGAGGCAGTCTGGATTAAACAGATGGCACCCTATTTAGAACAGTTTCACTGTTAATAACATGATAATGGCATTCCTCCTGGAAATCTTCTCATGCGTTTCCAATATCCCTACTGAAAAGAACCTGAAATCCAGAAGCAGATCTCCATCAAAATCTATTAGAAAAAGGCACTACAATCTATCCCAAAATTCTGCTGGCATCATGTTGTAATGTTTATTCTCATGTTAATAAGAGTATCAAAAATTAATATAACAGTTTGTATTCTGCTAAAAAGAAACAATATTGTATTATACAGAACTGAGGAATAATTTAAGTCTTTGTAAGTCACTGACTGTATAACTTAAGTCACTGACTGTATAACTTAACTTTCACCAGTCTCTCTCAGATGAAGCAGATGAACATAAGATGAAGCTTAAGTCTGATGAATATAAAAATAATTGTAATTAACCAGATACTAAGGCAAATAACACTTCACAGTCACATAGCCACACACGCAAAACGCCGAGCTCCCGACACAAGCACTCAGTGAAACCAAGTCACGACCTCACTCAAGAGGCAGCTGCCAAGAGAATTCTTCACTCGCACTTACCTTTCCGTGCACTTCCAGGATTTCGGGACGTCTCCCCGCTTCTCCTATGGAAACAAACACCGATGTTCTTTTAAAACATACCCACGGAAAACCGAAACTCGGCTCCTGGCGCCAGCCGGGCTCCCTGGGAGCTCCGATTTCTCCGCCGGCTTCTTCCCCTGCCGGAGCGCGCCCCGAGGGCAGGCAGCGAGCGGGCACTGCCCGGGCCCGCCACCGCGCCCCGCGGGCAGGGCGGGGGTCGGGGCTTACATAACCCTGGGGAGGGGGGCCCGGCCGAGTGCAGAGGGAGCGGGAAGGGGAGAGAGGCCAGGAGCAGAGCGGCAGGGGCAGGAGAGAGAGCGCGAACGGCGGGAGTGCTGGGAACGGTTCGCGCCCCCGCACGCACGGACCTGCGGGGCTTCCGTCCCTGCCCGCACCGTCGGCAGTGACAGACGGCGACAGGCAGCCCGCGAAGGGTGGCAGATCCCCGTTCCCGGTCCGAGCCCCGCCGGCGCCGGCCCCGCCGCCCCTCACCCCGCTCTCCTCCTCCGCCGCCCCCTCCAGCCGCCGCCAGCCCCGCACCTCAGCAACGCGCCCGCCCATTGGGCCACGCCCCCCGCAAGAAGCCGCGCACTGATTGGCCACTTTCCGCTCCGCTGCTCCTTCCCGCCGGCCCCTCAGCCCCAGCCGGCGGCGCCGCTCCAGGTGCGGGGCCGGCCCCGCTGAGCCGTGCCGGGGGCGCTGCGGGCGGCACCGGCCTGGGAAGGGGCTCGGGCAGCGGCTCCACCGCCTCCGTGTCCGCACCAGGCCTCTGANCCAGCGGGCAGAGCCGGAACGAAGCTCCCCGGAACCTGCGTGGCTGTCCCGCGCTTCCTGTCGCGGCTGGTCCTCGCCTGGGTTCCGGTTCCGGGTGGCGGCCGCGTCCTGAGCAGGGTCGCGGAGCGGGCAGGTACCGAGAGGGGGGTTGGCACCGGCACCGGGCCGTGCTGCTGCCACCGGGGTGTCGTGTGGGGGCAGCACAGGCGGCGGGAGCGGGAGTGGGGGTGACTGTCACTCCGGGTTGTGCCCTCCCTGCCCCGCTCCGTGCGACCTCTGGGCNAAGCAATATTGTATTATACAGAACTGAGGAATAATTTAAGTCTTTGTAAGTCACTGACTGTATAACTTAAGTCACTGACTGTATAACTTAACTTTCACCAGTCTCTCTCAGATGAAGCAGATGAACATAAGATGAAGCTTAAGTCTGATGAATATAAAAATAATTGTAATTAACCAGATACTAAGGCAAATAACACTTCACAGTCACATAGCCACACACGCAAAACGCCGAGCTCCCGACACAAGCACTCAGTGAAACCAAGTCACGACCTCACTCAAGAGGCAGCTGCCAAGAGAATTCTTCACTCGCACTTACCTTTCCGTGCACTTCCAGGATTTCGGGACGTCTCCCCGCTTCTCCTATGGAAACAAACACCGATGTTCTTTTAAAACATACCCACGGAAAACCGAAACTCGGCTCCTGGCGCCAGCCGGGCTCCCTGGGAGCTCCGATTTCTCCGCCGGCTTCTTCCCCTGCCGGAGCGCGCCCCGAGGGCAGGCAGCGAGCGGGCACTGCCCGGGCCCGCCACCGCGCCCCGCGGGCAGGGCGGGGGTCGGGGCTTACATAACCCTGGGGAGGGGGGCCCGGCCGAGTGCAGAGGGAGCGGGAAGGGGAGAGAGGCCAGGAGCAGAGCGGCAGGGGCAGGAGAGAGAGCGCGAACGGCGGGAGTGCTGGGAACGGTTCGCGCCCCCGCACGCACGGACCTGCGGGGCTTCCGTCCCTGCCCGCACCGTCGGCAGTGACAGACGGCGACAGGCAGCCCGCGAAGGGTGGCAGATCCCCGTTCCCGGTCCGAGCCCCGCCGGCGCCGGCCCCGCCGCCCCTCACCCCGCTCTCCTCCTCCGCCGCCACCTCCAGCCGCCGCCAGCCCCGCACCTCAGCAACGCGCCCGCCCATTGGGCCACGCCCC